>JAEMWC010000723.1:312500-330000 GCA_016490735.1 Pachyseris speciosa
CGTCTTATTAATCGAAAAACACGTATCGGTTTCAGCATTCTGATTTACATACCGACTGAAAATTAATGTCAATTAATGGCCCTAACTCAATGTCAGTTAATGGCCTTGGTAGTGATATTTGAATTTTAAATATATTCATGTTACAATACACGCTCCCAAAAGTAAATAAAATAATTCTAAAAAGAAAAATTGCATAGATATTATAATTAAGGAAGATTAAAAAAAAAAAAGAAACAGAGCTGAGAGAGAACGGCTATTGTATTTAGCGGTAAACGTACGCTTCATTTCTAAGGGCCTCTTTATATGGTCTCGCGTAACCGAGACGTTATAAACTTAGAATTGGCTGATGGCTCACTGATCCTTTTATAAAAAGAAGTATCGAAGCAAAAATGAGCCTGGGAAGGAAATTTTCAATCAATATTGATGATATTCAATCAAAGAGCGACCACATACAAAGAAAGAATGGCAAATAAGGATTTGTAAATTTGAGACGTGCTATGAATAACTAAGTAGGGTCAACTTTGTCTCGGTCACGCAATTCTCATATAAACGCTCGGTAAACTTGTCTCGGGGTGGAGGGTTGTCTCGGGTACCCGAGACCATATAAACGGGCCCTAACTAGGAAACAATCAAATGGAACACTTGAATTATGTTTCACGTCGAGTCACGGCAATCCGCCATTTTGAAAATAGGGCAAACAGCACGCGAAATATAATGTTTCTATGGGGATAACTACGTAATATTGGGTATTTGTACAAACGTTGAATGATGAAAGCAACTTAGAGGGCCAGAAATTATTATCTTTAAAGCTGAGCGATACCGGATTAGCCAGAAAGCGAGCATTCGCGTTTGAAATACATTTGCCTGTAATCTCCGCTAAGACAAGTTGGAAAAATTTACAGGCACATGTACGGAAAATTAAAAACGCGATTACTCGCTTTCTACGTGTTTCTAGCTCATCTGTATCCCTCGGCTTTAAAAAGAATAATGTTTGGCCCTCTAAATTACCTTCACCATTCAAAGTTTGTACAGATACCCAACATTATAAAGTTATTTGACATCGCAATCCCCATACAAACAGTGTATTTTGCCCTTAAATGGCGGATTTTACCTCGAAAAGGTCTACATCATTTAAATGTGTTGTTTATTTTATCAGTTTACACTTCATGAACGAGGGGGGACAGGAAACAAACTTTAAACTTCAGAGAAGAATGATTAATGACACAAGTGAGGATCACCCTCCTGCACTCCAACCGGGTTCCGTTTGGTTCGCGGTTTTGGTCACTGAATGCACGGTGATATTCACGATCAACGTCTTCACTATCATCGTCTTTGCAAGAAACCGCCACCTATGCAAACGCACTACTTACCTGATAATAAACCTGACGGTGGCCGACTTACTGACAGGAGCGGTGTCAGCTCCTTTGGAGATATTCTACGTGGACATGCACCCTAAACTTGGTTTCAGTTGGCAAAGGTTTAGTAGTGTAACTTTTATCAGCATATTTACCATATCTTCCCTGTGTAACCTTTCCTTAATTTCCTTGGAGCGCCTTCATGCAACAATTTTCCCTTTCAGGCACTGTTCAATCGGTGAGCTGGTTTACTTTAAGGCTATCATTTGCACCTGGCTGCTCGCTTTGTGTCTCTCATCTGTAGAAGCTGTTGTTTTCCTGTTTGTACCAGTTGCCTTTTTTTACGTATGGGCATCGCACATTGTCCTCACCCTCCTGATACTCTCAGTATCCTATGGAACCATTATAGTGAAAGTCCTGAACAATCCTCCTCCCCAGCCATTCGGGTCCGCCGTATCAGACAGGAAACTCTCAATGACTTTATTCATAGTTACTATTGTCTCTATACTGACCATTCTGCCATGGGCTATTTATGCGGCCATTGAACCGCTCAGCATATGGAATAAGAGATCCAAAACCAGGCAGCTTTGCATTAGATGTATAGTCTATGCGCTATATTACGCCTCCTCTATGGCAAACCCGTTGATATATGCCATAAGAATGCAGGAGTTTAGGAAGGCGGTCTGTAAAGAATTAACTTGCAAAAAGATACCGGAATCAAGACATATCCAGTCCAACGAACTTCATACAATATAAATTTAATTTACATGTAACGAGTAGAACTTATTCTACCAAGATAGAACTTCTGAAAGCTTTTTCTTTTTTCCTTGTTACTGTTAAGTATTAGTTTGGTTTCCAAGGAAACTGATTAATTTGTTTAATAAGTTACCATTTTTTATATTTCCGTTTGACTGTAAAGAATCTTCACATGTCAGTAACGATTGAAAGGAAAACCCTCCGCGGCATTGTACCACAAAGTAACAATAAAAAATGGAGTGTAAAATATATTGATTGATTTATTGTACTTTCCAAATGTTCAGTTAATTTTGTTAAGAAAAGTCAAAACTGGGCGATTTGGGAACTCTTAATCATTTACTGTTCCCAAAAAATCAGATTAACAAAACAAACAAACAAACAAGCAAAAAACCAACCAACCAAACAAACAAACAAACAAACAAACAAAAAAGGGAAAACAAACCATCGAATGTTAGGCAGCGTGTAATGAGCGAAGTCATCCGAAAACTACAGAGTGACCAGGATAGTAAAAAGATCCCGAGTAGCTAAACAACCAATCGAACAAGCCAAACAAGCATTTTTTAGGAACGGATAGTCCTATGTCAATTTCAATTCGAATATATATGATAGATATGAACACAAATTTTGCTACGTATACGGTATTTGTCAGTTTTAATGAAAGACCACACCCATCAGAGCGCTAAAAACCTCATGACACTCAACAATCTTCGGGACGTCGTCTGCATGAATCTTCGGTCGAGGACGAAGCACACGACACACATATCCTTTAGGGGAAGCTTGAAAGGCGATCAATTGGTCACATTTTCATTGGATGGGCGAGGACTTTGATCTTTCGTGAAGTGTCATGGCGGACAGACCTGTCTTCCTCAACTTCCGCGCTCTGTCCCTTGTCTTCTCTTCTTATCTGCTCCTTTCATCTGTTATCGTTGGTGAACATTACAAGGTTAGCAACCGCTATTCGTATCAGCGATTAGAAGAAACTTGCATCTCAAGGGAACCTGATAAACCTCTCATTCTGCTTTCGAACGCCTCGCGCTTTCCAAGAAGAACAAACAGGAGGTTCCTGAATTGCCGAATTCCTTACGATGTGACAGGAATATGTTCTTTTCAACTACAGAAGCTCTCTGGTGACATTCATCCCAATCCTGGCCCGTCTAGGAGTGTTATAAAGTTCCCTTGTGGAGAATGCCATCAATCCGTTCGGAATAATCAGGACGCCATTTTGTGTGCTGCATGCGACCAATGGTTCCACGCAAAATGCATTGGCATGGGCAAACAAGTTTTCAAATATTACTTGGAAAACCATCACCTTAATTGGGAGTGTGCTTTCTGCTCCCTCGCTAGATTTAGTGACTCTTTTTTTGAAAAGACTGACCAAAGGCTTTCAAACGGAGAGGTCCTACTTGATGATAATGTTTACAATGTACTAATCGTTTCAACTACAAGCGATGCATCTGATCTTTCGCCGACTGACTGGTTTGCTTCGAACATCAATTCATATTACAAGAGAAATTTGAAAATTGGACACTTAAATGTAAACAGTATTTACGGCAAGGCGGACGAGGTTATAGACTTGCTCAACACATGCCGATTTGACATATTTTTCGTAGCAGAAAGTAAGATCGATGGTTCTGTTAACAGCTCCTTATTTGCTCATTCAGAATATCGCATTATTCGTAGAGATCGGAAGAAAGGTGGTGGCGGTATGCTAGTCTACATACGACGATCTATTACGGCCCTTCGCCGAGCAAAACTCGAACCAGATGGTGTTGAATCGATATGTCTAGACGTTAAGGGCTGTGGCAATTCCTGGCTTCTAATATGTGCGTGCTATCGCTCACCCGGCAAATGCAAAATTTCCGCCTTCTTATCCTCGTGTGTTTTAGCGGCTGAAAATATGTACACAAGGCGTAAGGAAGTCATGTTTCTTGGAGATTTTAATATTGATATGCTAACGGAAAGTGTGTCATCTGCTGTATCAAGTTATAGTCTTTCAAATTTTTGCGACCAATTTTGCCTGACTAACACAATATCAGTTCCTACAAGAGTCACAGCTTCAACGAAAACTCTGCTGGATGTTATTCTTGTTTCACACCCAGAGCCACGATTTTGTTTCTAGCGGCACTCTTCGTCTTGGTATCAGTGTTATTAGCGACCATGATTTAATTTACATTGTTAGGAAACAAAGATTGCCCAAGCCGAATGAGAGAAGTATTGAATATCGATCAAAGAAAAACTTTGATGAACTAGCTTTTCTTTCGTCCTTAAGCGACATCCCATGGGACACTGCTTACATCTTTGATAATGTGAATGATATTTGGTGCCACTGGGAAAGCCTTCTCAGGCAAGCTAGCGCTATTGATCTTCATGCTCCACTCAAACGCGGGAATCTTAAAGGGGCAGTGTCACGCTATTGTACCATCACTTTAAAAAGCTTAAAACTGCCAATGCATTAATGGAAACCTTAAAATAATGGTTTAGTTGTGTTGCCAAGGACTGTAGTACTGCATTGACACCATAAACTTCTGTATTCCATGTAAGATGACAAGGATGGAAATGGATTGAAATTTGAAAAAACTTGCCAGTTTTTTCAAAATTTCAAGCTATGCATTGAAAAATCACCAAACAAATTATTATGGTTAGCTCTTCCTGCTAAAATTTCATTGGAATTCATCTTGCTGATTCTGTAGGAGCATTTTTTTGCATGATAACAGGTAAAAGGCAGTAATTTTGGCAGAATTGAACCAAAAACAGCAAAAATCCCGGTGACAGTGCTCCTTTAAAAGCAATCACTTGCCGTGGATCAACCTATTGATCATCAGGAATCTTTTGTATAAAGAATTCTGCCGAATTCCTACGAATGAAAACTGGAATAACAATCCATGCCAACGAAACAAGGTCACAGCTCTGAAAAGGCAATCAGTTAAAGATTTCTGTGATGCAGCGTCTATTTCTTCTAGATGCTCGCCTGGTTTATTCTGGAAAAAACTGAGACCGCTCCTACCAGATAGCAAGTCCAATGTCAATACAAATTCAATTTGTTTACTTGAAAATGGCAGAATTGTCCCTGACACCAGTGCGTCTCTTAATGAATTTTTTACGTCTCCTACAATCAATGAGTCCGTCTTAGCCTTGTCCATGAATGAATTTTCTAGCCACGCCAGTGTTGTCAATATCGAGACGAAAGCATCCAAACTTAATTTTTACTTTCATCCAGTTAGTGTGGCCCGAGTTTCTGAAATCCTCTCTCATCTAAACATTAGGAAGTCAGCTGGTCCCGACGGAATATCACCTAAGTTACTTAAAATTGCCGCTCCAGTCATCGCAGGACCTATGGCTAAACTCTTTAATTACTGTATTGACGTAGGTGAGTGGCCATGTCAATGGAAACTTAGTAACGTCACCCCTGTTCATAAGAAAGACGACGAAACATCTAAGAAAAATTATCGCCCTATTAGTGTCTTGTCAGTAATACCCAAGGTGTTTGAGAAACTAAAATTTGATCGCGCCTATCTTTTCGGATAATATGTCAGGGTTCCTGCGTGGGCATTCTTGCTGTTCCGCTTTATTAAAGCTAACTGATGATTGGCGCCAGTCTCTTGACAATAAAAAGGATGTTGCGGTGGTCGCTATTGACCTATCCAAAGCGTTTGATTCGATTTGCCATAATTAATTGCTATCAAAACTGAAAGCTTATGGCGTTCACGATTCAGGCCGCTATCAACGAGTAAAATGTAATGGGAAGGTGTCAGACTGGATGCCTGTTCGCTGTGGGGTCCCGCAAGGGAGCCTTCTAGGTCCGCTTGTTTTCAATATCTTTATTAATGATGTCAATTACTCAGCCGGATCTTCCTCCTTACGTCTGTATGCTGATGACACTACGCAATATATAGCCCATGAGAGCCCCTGCACACTCGAAACTACACTGAATCAAGACATAGAGAGATTAACCCGCTGGTTCACTGTGAATTACCTGCAAGTAAACACTACTAAAACTCAGGCAATGTCACTGGGGAAATCTCAGTACCCATACAATCTTTTTATTGGGGACAAGTCCATTGAAATTGAACGAACCCTCAGGATTCTTGGCGTTACACTGGATCGGGATTTGTCCTTCAAGGCCCACGTTGCAATCATGCTGAAGAAGGCGTATGCTAAGATAGCCGCACTACGGAGAATTAAGCGCTTAGTTCCTTCAGACGTAATGATTTCTCTTTATAAAGCTTACGTATTGCCGCATTTAGAATACTGTTGTCCACTACTTCTGGGCATATCTAAAGCCTTGAAAAATAACATGGAACGTACCAATCATTATGCGATCAAGACATTACTGAATCTTGGTAATTCGGCTACCTATAACTTTTGCCTAGCAATGGCAGCTATGGATACGCTTGAGCAAAGACGGATACTATAATCGCTTATTCTTTTTTTCAAGTGTTTTAAACCAGATGGCCCTAATTATATCTCTCAGTTTTTTACACCTCGATTAACTAAATTCAATTTACGAGGCAGTAGCTTAAATGTTGTGCAGCCTCCATATAACAGCCTTGTTATGCACAACTCCTATTTGTACATGATTGCACACATATGGAATCGTTTACCAGATGTCGCCAAATCCTCGACCACTTTAGCACAATTTCGTGCTCGCCTGAAATGTGTTAAATTCACAGGGTGCCAGTGTATGAACTGTATATAATCTTCTAGTTTTACATTTTTACATTCTCTTGATGTACTTAATAGTTAGGTTTTTATATTTGTATGCATGATTCATAATTTACCTTGTTTTGTAATTTTAGTTTGTCGAGCGTTTTTAACATGAGCCTCTGCCTCGGAAGATTGTGCAAACACTTCCCACGTTCTTCGACATTAAATAAACTATTCTATTCTATTCTATTCTATTCTAATTCAATATCGACCAAGGTGTTATAAGACGATTGAAATTACGTTATGAATCATGGTCAGTAAGTGTAGCCATTAAATTGCAAAAAAAATAACCTTGCTGGCAGTTAAAACCGACCTGACCGTTGGGCGAGGGGAGGCTGACACCGAGGCATCGAACCGAGGCTGGATGATTGGCGTGGTGAAAGAAACGTGGCCGCGGTAGACTAAGTACTAATGTGGTCTGCTCAGAAGAGGGTGTGATATACCTCCACGTTTCGATATAAAATGATCATAACAATCGACTATGATTTTATATAGTTGTAAGAATCGTAGTGGAATGGCCAAGGTGGCACAATGGTTTCTCTTCCGCCTCTCTAACCAGTGGTATACCGTTTGGGTCATAGAGGTGCTAATACTCTTTGTCTTTGACCATCGTAGCTTAACAAGAAATAACACACAAACTGCGGTGATAAACATGACAATAAAACGCACTGTTGGAAAACAAAAATAAAACTATATCGTTTAACTTGACGTTCCGTATGTTTCGACATACATCTTCAGAAGTGACCGAATAAAAGTAACTAAATTTTAAATTTAAGATAAGTAACTAATTAACATGGCCTTTACAGAAGCTAAAAATAATTTGCATATTAAAAGAATGTAAACTAATAAAGATAAAGCTTTACGCTGCTTACATTTTTATTTAGGGTAGGTTTCAATTCTGTAATTAGTAGAGTCTCCTTTATCTTGCAATAAGTATCTGACCAACCTTTTGGTAATATCTCAAAGTGATCCCATTTTAAGTTGGGACCAGTTGACATGACGTGGTCTGCGATAGCAGATGCATGACAGCTACTCGTGATCGCTTTAAAATGTTCAGTTTTTCTGTCATGCAATCTACGTTTTGTTTTTCCAATGTAGAAATCCTGGCAGTCCCAACAGCTAGCCTTCTAAACAACTTTTGACATTTGAGAACGGTTAATTCTATCGTTGTAGGGAAAAAAAGACTCAATGCGATAAGCGCTTTGGGAAATGACCCTAAGATTAATGCAGCCATAAAATTTACTAACGCAGGTCTTCAGCTGTTTGACTAGGGGCGTACAACTCCTATACTAAGCCTATGTCACGGCATTTTTACAGAGCGATCTATTTTCAGACTATCTTTTTCGGCGATGAATGCCAACGAGGACGGCAACGGTAACTAGAGCAACACGAAGCAATAGGTTTAATGATGATAATAATAATAATAATAATAATAATAATAATAATAATAATAATAATAACAATAATAATAATAATAACCTGGAGGCACGATCAAGTTGTTAAAGTTGTTCACTTGAAACTCGGCCAGAATTATGACCTGCAACGCAACGAAACTGGTACGACCATTCCCCAGAGGTAGTGATGGAAAATGACCAAGTGAAACTACTGTGGGATTTCAGAATTCAAACAGACCATCAGTTAGATCATAACAGGCCTGATATAGTACTATTTGAGAAGGCGGGCGGAGTGTGCCACATTATCGATGTAGCGTGTCCTTTTGATACACGCATAGCAGAAAAAGAACAGGAAAAGATCGACCACTATCAGGACTTAAAAATGGAAATACAAGAGATGTGGAATTGCAGAAGCGTGTCTGTTATTCGAGTTGTAGTTGAGGCACTTGGGGCAGTGACTAAAAACTTGAGGATGTGGATTGCTAAGATAGGAACACCTGGAATCTTCAACGTACTCCAGAAAGTCTGCTTATTGGGTACAGCAAGAATTTTAAGAAGAACCTTACACATGGGAAATAGCCTGATGATCTAGGAACACGTGACCACCAGTACAACTAACGGTGTGATAAAAAATCCTCATAATAATAATAATAATAATAATAATAATTATGATAATAATAATAATAATAATAATAATAATAATAGTAATAATAATAATAATAATATAGGATTTCTAGAGCGCTCGCCCTAGAGTTCGGAGCGCTTTACAATATGTACAATTAAAATGAATTTAAATAATTAACTAAATTAACCACGTAATAATACTAACAAATTAATTGATATTAAATGCCCTACAAATCAAAAGCTTAACTAAAAAGATAGGTCTGAAGCTTTGACTTAAATGTCGCAAGTGATGGTGCCTGTCGTATGGTATCTGGGAGCTTGTTCGACAGGTAGGGCGCGACATAGCTAAATGACCTGGTTCCATAAGTCTTAAGTTTAAACTTAGGCACTTGCAAAAACTATTTATTAGAGGAGCGAGTTCTGGCTGGTGTGTACTGCACTAGCATGTCCGATATATATTGAGGCACCAAGGCATTCAAGGCCTTATATGCAAGTAGTAAAATCTTGAAAGATATACGTAGCTTAACAGGTAGCCAATGAGGGAAAACAAAGGCCCTTGAACGCAGATTCTTGTGATGTCATCGAGGCTCTTGTGGGAGTCTGATATTCGCGGGAAATTCAATCTAAAAATAAATTGGTCTGTGAAAACGCCGTGACAAGAATAAAGTTTAGTTAAACGCTCCTAGTGATGGGCTCCTGCTACAGCCCATCAAGTGATCGACCAACCAAGCGATTCAATTTTGCCAATCGCAATCGCCTTGTTCATTGCTTATGTAATTCAGGGGTTACTAACAAATACGTAAATAAATTATTGAACAATCCAAAAATGTGTCATTGGTATTGTAACCTGCAAAAAGTACTGACAGTTGGTCTTTCAAAGCAAATTTTCTCTATATTATAATCATCTGGTATCACAAGTTTAGCTACCCAAGTGAGACAATCACTTTTTGACGGTAGTCAAAAAAGGGTTTGATTACTGAGCGCTTTATGTTTAGGAGAGGTTACATAGCCAGGGCACTTGTACGACTTTGTTTCTTAATGTTTTTTGTTTAAAAATGACTACTGCTAACTTAAATAAAGCAGTAAACAGCACCTCTTCCCAGGGAAAAAAACTAATTAGGGATTACCCGTGGATAATTTGTTTTCCACTGCAAAGAAAATTACAGTGATCCTTCTAAACGAGTGAGGGCTTGGAACAAATCCAACCTTCATTGAAAATCAATGGCATTGAACTAAATCGATTCTCATATGAAAGGGTATCTCAAAATAAGTACCTTCAGCAAGTTTGACTATGTTTGGTCGAAAACTCGCCAGTTGACATGCATTTAGATCTTTAAGAAATCCCATACAAATGTCTCTATTTCGGAAAGTGTGTCCCTCTAAACCATACAAAGTCTCTAATTTTAACAATTTTCAAAAGCTTTTGTTTCAGCTTTAATTCAACAGAACAGTGTGAAAGTTGGTAAGGTGACCATTTTGACATGCTCTTTCATGTAGCGTCAACAATTTTTCTCTAATCGATAAATCTTAAAACTCATTCCCAGGCCCTCACTCGTTTAGAACACGGCCAATAGGTAAATAGCGTTAACTTAACCGTATACATACAGCGAACGTGTCATTAGATGAGAAAATAGATGTCACTACGGGTTCAGAACATTTTACCCACTGTCATGATCGCCCCAACATTTTGAGTTGGCCCCATACGTTTATCGAGTTCGCTGCGTGAATGTCAAAGCTGTAAAACAGAAGTATTATTGCTCCAGAAGTTAGCTTCTTGACTTTTGTTTATAACTGAAATGACCCAGATTAATTAGCCTCTTTCAAACTGAAATCGTAACGGTACAATCATTGGGTAGGTGCGGCCAAAGCCGCCGGGCAACAAAGTCGATCTTCGCTCTCTTCTTTGTCAGTAAAAAAGTCCATAATTATTCGATAATAGTGACTGTGTGCAGCATAACTTAAATAAGTGTGTGTTTCTTTGTTTGTTTTTGGTGTACAATTTTCCAATAACATGACTCTCAAAATAATGTTAAAATTTTGCGATGTGGGAAAATGCACGAGAATATACAACTTGTCTATTTTAAAACTCGATAATAGCGTACGGGGCGAGCTCAAAATGTGGGGGTGAACTAGAACAGGACGAACTTGACGAGGGGGGCGAAAGTTGCCAAATTGCAGAGAATAACAAGCCGTCATTGGACCAATGTTGAATATATACGTTTATTAAAAATTAATATATTTTTAGCTGAAATAGGGCAAAGGGCAATTTGCATCCATAATTGCTAATTTATGGGTAATTTTACCGGCTCATTTTTGCTAGAGTAGATGATAGAAAGGCAGCTGGCTTCATTTTTTTGGCAGGAAAACAGATCTCATCTAGCTGGCAATCGTTTTCGATATATATTTAAGGATATATTCTGGTGAAAATCGTGCCAACACCTTAAGAAGTGCGTCGATATTCATTGGGAAACGCCTGAAAGAAGGAGACGCAGATCATAACACCGTGGAAGAATTGGAGTCAGAAGCAGCGGAAAGGTTACAAGATCTTTGAATTAATTTTGCGGCGACGAAGTTGCTTTGCATCGTTTAGGAAAAAGGAAAGGGAATCTCTCGGAAGAACTTGGCCTAAAATCATTGCAACGTGTCATAAACTAGTCGATTTTAACGTCATTTAACGCTTTGAACGAAATCGTGCTAGTTTACGAGAGATTAGAACAAGCAGAAGGATAAAACAGGAAGCCCTCCTCCCCGGGGGGAGGGGTACTCCCTATAATGGCCTATACGGGGAGGCTCCGCCCGAAAGGGGTACCAATTTCACGCTTCAGGTATATGAAAGGGTAGGGATCTCACGAGTCGAAGTATATGAAAGGGTAGGGAAATCTGTCATTTAGGTATTGAAAAGGGCCTTTCATTAAAATATTTCGAACACACATACCTTATGACTGTATTGTTTTAGTCTATCGAACTCTACATGAAAATGACAAGAAGACTTCCTGATTTAGGTATACGAAAGGGATACCATTTGTCAATGGTAGGTATACGAATTAGGGGTACCTTTTCTGTCAAAAATGGTAGGGGGTCGGACCTCGGGGCGGAGCCTCCCTGTATTAAAATTCTTTTAGTACCCCCTCTCCCCCACACTCCCGTGCAGGAAGCGTATTAAGAGCTGCATCAAGATGACTAATAAGACTGAACAGGAAAATTTTTCGCATCTGATTTGCTGTTTTCATCGCTAAATTTACTGTGATATTTATTATCAACATCCTTCACTATCATCGCTTTTTCAAGAGACCGCCATTTGCGCAAGCGCAGGACCTATCTGATAATAAACCCGAGGGTGCCTGATTTAATGGTGGTAGCTGTCACAGGAACTTTGCACATTTTTTTACCAGGTTATAGGACCTGAAATTGGCTGTAGTTTGGTATAATTGATTATTATGGAGATCCTTGTCATCGTATTTCAAATATCATCCCAAGCTCTTCTTTCCTCGATGGCTTTAGATCGCCTTCATGCAACAATTTATCCGTTTAGACATTGTTTAATTGAGAAATGGTTTTACCTTAAAATCATCATTTGTAGTTGGCTGATAGCTTTTATTCTGGCATCTGTACCTGCTTTCCTTCATCTGTATTTATCAGAAGTTACAAGTACTTATTGGTTAACTCTTTGTCATCCGGCTTACCAAATATTGTTCCTGTGGGAACGATGCTTTGAAAAATTGCAACTTTCTGAAATCCTGGACTATGGTTGAAATGAACCATTAATTTTGCAAAATGAGCAATTGCTTCGACTTTATCACCCCGAAAACTGACCAAAACTCCCAATTTCATTTAATGTGACTGTTAATTCTGTTGCAAAACCCAAAAACGCCATCTGAAAACACCAAAAAACACGTAACGTAACGTACAAAATGGCAGTAAGAAATGAGTTAATTGACAAATGGTTTTACTTTAAAATTATCATTTTCAGTTGGCTGCTAGCCTTAATTCTGGCATCTGTATATGCTGTCCTTAATTATATTCAGTGTACATTAGACGCTGTAGGAAGTTATTGGTTAAGGACATCATTTCTTGTCCTTACCCTCCTATTAGTCATTGTGTGTAACGTCATTATTAGGGGGAACCCAACGACAAGTTTCGGTAGATATCTGTTCGGTGGGGGGTAATTCGCCTTGTACTTTCGGCGTCGATTAAAGAGTGCAGTGGGATTTTCGTAACTAAAACGTGGCCTAAAAGATTCGAAATTGGGAAATCATAGCCCCTGACGTTTTCTGAGAGGTCACAACTGCTGTTTTTGGCAGTCAAAAACGTCAGCTAGCATTTTCGGAAAGAAAATAGTTCCCTAGAAAGCTCGTGGAAACTTCATTTTAGCTTGCATTTTCTCAAAGGAAGATTTTGTTCCCTAACATTTTCGGGGAATTAAATTTTCAGCTAGGGAATCCGAACAGATGAACTTTTTCTAGCTTATGAAAACATCTATTTAAACAGACTTCAAACACTATAGGGTACTTAAAAATGCCTTTCTACAGCTTTTGGTTGACTTGGCTCGTTGGGTGCCCCTGAATATTACGGTAAATATCAAACGAAACCCTTCTCCTCATCCTTCCAGCGCTGTCGCTTCAGAAAGGAAACTTTCTGTGACCTTATTCATAGTTTCAGTTGTGTCTCTGCTGACCATTCTGCCATGGGTTGTCTACAACGGCTTACTTATTCAATCAGCCGTCCGACTGTCCAAAACCACAGAGTTCGACCTTCGTAGTTTGGTACTTTTGTTGTTTTATTTGAATTCTATAGTCAGTCCAGTGATGTACGCCATACGATTGCGGGAGTTTAGGGAAGCCGTCAGGGAACTTGTCTGTAAAAATTATTCGGCCTCCACAAGTGTTGAACCTACTGAGCTTCACGAAATGTAGTGTAATATATTGTAGCAAGGCTCGTTTGTTTAATCATGCGAGCTATAAAGCTAAACTGCATGGGACTAGTATCCATAATTAAATAAAAAGTTAGTTACTGAAAAGAAATTAGGTTCCTTATGACTCAGCGGTGAGGTTTGTCGTGATCTGTTAAGCTTCAGCTTGATTTTGTTTATGTGCCACTGCTCCATTTTGAAACAAAACATGGATCACAACAAAATGAAACACAATATGCAATGAATTTATATGTAATTTTCAAGCAAGTTAAAAGAAAACTAGCTGACGCCGTCACAATAAAACATTGAAACTTGTAATTGGACTCTAAAAATTGCGAAAAGCATTAAAGTCATCACTAAGTCAAAAAATGTGTATGTTCAAATCCATAAATACTAAAAAAAACCAATAGATAATCAAAAAGATGCGACATAACAATAAGTTACAAGTTAAACAAAACGTTTAGCACGTATAGAATACTGTTATTGTTACTGGTGGTGAAAAAGTCACGTTTCGCCTACAAAACATAAAATAGTTCAGATGGAAACTTCTGAAGCGCCAGAGGCGCTGACTTAAAATAAACTTGTTGAATGCATTTTTTGAAAGCGTTAGTCGTACATTTTATCGATCAAACACCTAAACGCGCTTAAATTAGTTTAATTGTTTTGTTCGCGACATAGCTCTTAATACAAGTTTGGCACACGTGAATTATGCGTGGCCCTCTGAACAATTTAATAATAATAATAACAATAATATTTTTCGAGGGGATCCAACTCGCCAAGGCGGTTTTCAGTGGAGCCCTCCTAATTAATTTATAACTTAAATAAATACAGAATAAATATCAATGGATGAAAAATAAAATATGTACCTAATAATAAAAAGGGGTAAAATATTCGTGAAGAAAAGTAAAATTACATCAGAATTTTAAATGATCAGTTCTTTTATAGATCACGAGACATGGCATGTCACCCATTTCACTTAAAATAGCCTTCTAGCAATTGTGGGCGTTTTAAGAACAATGAACGAGTACAAAATGATTGAATTGTGCTTTTTGTTTAGTTTATTTGTTTTTCAAACTTTTTAAGAAGTTGGGATAGATAAGTCATTAGTTCTCAGCGACTGGGTTTCACTTGTAATTAAACTATCCGGCGGCTTGTTCTTGTATAATTGTTAAACTGTGATGTAAGTATTCGTATGCGAAATTCACTTAAGTTTTAAAAATACTGGGCTATAAATGTGAAAATGAGCGTCTCTTGCCTTAGCGTGGGTTTGCATTTTGTGTCTTGTGTGCTATTTTGGAAGAATAATGCGATGCCTTATAATCAACGACAATACCCGGCTTAGGAGTAGGATTCACGCTCGTGTTATTTGGTGATGAGCTTGGGTCGCCTTTTAGAGTGACACAGAATAAATATTTTGCAGCCAGATTTGTCATGACTCTCTCTCTAAATGAATCATTAGAAATTTAGTTGTCTCATGTCATAATCTGAGCATAGAATTAAGTGACAACCAGCAGATAAGCCACAGTAAGAGAGTTTCAAACAATATAGACTCCATAAAAAATTCAGTTAGTTGCCATTAGCAAAAACGAAAGCGCTTTTTCGATGTAAAATACAGTCAGGACATTGCTGTTTAAGAATAGCCGTACTGATAACTAATCATTCAGAAAACAAAATTTTTAAAAGCAAAATAAAAATTATAGATTCCGTGTAAATACTTTGTTTACTTCGTCACCGAAAACTACAATGAACCAGGTGAAAACATCTGACTTCTGTCAGTCAGAACTCAGCCAATTCGGGATGTAGCGTTAATTTAGTCATTTCATATACAAACGGTGAACATTTCATAGGATGTGATATTAGATTGTTGTTATAATCCGTAAAGACACGTGCCAAATTGTAGAAAATAAGGCGTCTTCCTTGGACCAATGGTGAATAAGGCAGTTCAAAATTATTCTACTTTCGGCTTAAGTTAGGGGTAATTTGCTCCACAGTCGATGTTTTATGGTAATTTGTGTCATTTTGCTCAGTGCCGTTTGATGGTAGAGCAGATGATTTAAAGCAGACTGACTGCGTTTCTATCGCAAGAATACATAGCCTAACTGACAATTATAGTTTTCGATACAAATTCGAGGATGAACTTTGGCGAAACTTAATATTCTCGCCAACGAGTTACGAAGTGAGTGAATATTTGATCAGAAACAAAAAAGGGACGCCGCACATAGCACAAGTCACTACATAGAAGAATTGAAATGTTTAAAACAGTGGAAGTTCTAAAGATCTATGAATTAGTTTCGCGTCTGCGAATATGCTTTGAGACTATGACACAAATGCAACACTCTGAAGGTTGGGATGGTGACGTAAGGTACTGGAAATTTCAACTTCCTTTCAATTCTTCTACAATTTTTTTCAGTTTGCATGAGATGGAAACAAGCAGAAGACAAAAGCGGAAAAAGGATCACTTGGATTTGTTACAGGATGACTAATGACACTGAAGATGGAAATTCTGACCATTCTGCAGAACAGTTTAGTGCCATTTGGTTTGCTGTTTTCATCGTTGAATTTACTATGATATTTATTATCAACGCCGTCACCATCATCGCTTTTACAAGAAACCGCCATTTACGCAAGCGCAGCACGTATCTGATAATAAACCTGACTGTGTCTGATTTACTAGTGGGAGCCGTCACGGGATCGTTGAACATTTATTACCGGGTTATCGCCTCTCACCTTGGCTGTAATTTGGTACAAATGATTATCCACATCCTTGCCGGTGTATTTATAATATCATCCGTAGCTAATCTTTCCTTTTTCGCTTTAGAACGCCTTCACGCAACACTTTATCCTTTTAGGCATTGTTTAATTGAGAAATGGTTTTACTTTAAAATTATCATTTTCAGTTGGCTGCTAGCTTTAATTCTGGCATCTGTATATGCTGTTTACACGCCATGCGATTGCAGGAGTTTAGGAAACTTGTCTGTAAAAATTATTCGGCGCCCACAAGTCTCGAACCTATTGAGCTTAACGAAATGTAGCGACATTAATTGTAGCAAGGCTCGGTTGTTTAATTACGAGCTATCAAGTTAAACTGCGTGGGACTAGTATCCATAATGAAATAAAAAGTTGCTGACCGAAAAGTAAATTAGGTTGCTTATGGCCCAGCGGTGAGGTTTGTCGTGATCTGTTAAAGTTCAGCTTGATTTTGTCATTTTGTTTATGTGCCACTGCTCCATTTTGAAACAAAATATGGATCGCAACAAAATAACACCGTGTGCAATGAATTTATGTATCATTTTCAAGCAATTTAAAAGAAAAGTAACTGACGCCTTCGCTTTAAACACTCCTGACTTGTAATTGGACTCTAAATATTATGAAAAGCATTAAATAACATCATTTTAAGATTTAAAAAGGGTAAAAGGACGACTACTTTTCGACGTTAGCTTAACCCTTTGTATACCAAGGGGGTGGTATTTATTTGTCACAAAAATGAGTACAGTCACAAGAAGGCTTGCCAAGCCTGTTCTTTACAGCAAAACCCTATAAAACTATATATATTTAGAAAGTGTATTAAAAATACTTTCTAATCAATCATAGAAATTATGACACATGTCAAAATTGTGACGTCACAATAAGCATAATTTGCATAATTATGCACATTTTTGAAGAAATCACCAGTTTTAAGCAAATATTGTAACTCTTGGTTTCTTACTGGAAATTCTGATCATCTTCAAATATAATTTTAAAAGGTAAGAAGTATCAAT
>JAEMWC010000723.1:335000-402500 GCA_016490735.1 Pachyseris speciosa
GAAAATATGATAAATGGTATATGCTGTGATAATGGATTTCAAATTTCTGTGAAAGATAGTGGTAAAATATTAAAAATATTCGAAGAGATAGACACTGTACTACCATTAGTGAATAAGAATCGTAAAAGGATGATAAGTACTAAATTTGTCCTTAAGCAAATATTTTTAATGCTTGGTCTTCCTTTTGAAAGTATAATTATAACAAATTCAAAAAAGACTCGTCAATTTTATAACCAATATTGGGTTGAAATTTTATTGTTAAGATTTGATGTGATTATTGGTATTATTAGACAGTGAATTTTTCATCATATTTTAGTAGGTACTTATCGATAACAGGACTGTTGTCAGTTACATAATCATCAATGTTCTTCATTGCGACATGGATGCTTGACTCATTGAAATTACCGCTTCTCATTGTGTCTTTTATGGTATTAAGTAGATGTTGATAGCTTTGATAAGCATATGTGCAATTTTGGATTTTGAGATCCAGGTTTTTATGCTTCATCCAACCTTGTATCAAAAGTGCTGCTGTACTGATGGCTACCAAACTAACACCACCAGTTGCTATGCTTGTGGCGAGACCCCCGGTTGCAAAGATGATAGACAATGAGTTCCCTAGTAATTTCCATTTTTTGAACTGTTTCACCGCCTGTTTGTGAGCCCAACACTTTCTGTGATATGTGTGGTAATAGGCTTTTAATTCCTTAATCTGGTCTTCTGTTAATTCACCTGAAATATGGTTCCAGTTGAATATGCTTTTTCGACTATCTGTCATATATATCATTTATATTATAATTCTTTTGCAAATACAATAAATTAATCCAGTGAATTGACCACGTAATGGAGATCTTTTCATCCATTTTGTTGTAAGGTTCTTTGGTATGGTATATGTGTACCCTCTGTCTAATGAATAACGGTTATAGAATCTTCCAAAAGCATCGTGGAAAATACTATGTGAGTGTAATACATCAATCCAACCAAGTGTTCTTTCAAAAAATCGTGTAGTGCAACCATTTCCTGGACCAATAAGTCCTATACCATCATTAAGATATAAAATATTGTTTATTGAAATTTTTATTTTGAAATGCTTGAAATACAAATATTGGTACACCAGGCATGATTTCAATATTGTGTCATCAATATGAATATGTTGTTGTTTGGTTTCATCAAAAAAATATTTCACGTATTTGATTATGTCTTCTATCATATATTATAACGTTGTATTAAAATTTGATGATGATCTAAAATTGTTTTTTCATCTAATATGAAATCCAAGTATACACAGAAAAAAATAATACAACCGTCTAAAGGTGCGATGGAATTTGGATTTAAATCACCAAAAGTCATTTGTTGACTACCGGTTCTATTGGCAGATGTAAAACTTCCAATATGTTTTTTGTTCCAATAGATTTTACTTTTGTCTGTATTTGGAGAAGATAAATTATCCCAATGAACAGATAAACAGTGCCAAACATTGATTTTACCCAGATCATTTACGGAATAATCTGATATTTTTTTTGAAATTTTGTATAGATGCTTCTGGAACAAAATACACACAATTTGTTTGATCAACACCACTTATAGCTAAATTTGAACCATTGTAATAGCTGACAAACTTATCATAACCTCCATTATCATGACCAAAAAGCCCATTTTTCCATGGATTTCCACCAGAATTTGAATTTAATTTGTAAACAATGAAAATATTAACAGCATTATTATTTACATCACTGCCAGGTTTTACATTTGTCAAACTTTTGTTTTCAAGATCATAGTTCCCATCATTTGTTAATTTAAATCCAGTTACATCTTTACCTTTCACATTAATATGTTCTATTCTGTGGTTAAATATACCCATATAATATTAATTTAGATTAATTCATGACTACTTCTAATGTGAATGTCATGTCAAATGCTTTATTATTTGGATGAGAATAATCAATTATAAAATAGCCTCTCGATAATGATTTGTTGACGTTAACCGTTGTGATGTTTCTACTCATAGAAGAATGTCTGTATTCAAAAATTGTTGCTGAAAATGGTAATAATCCAGCGCCTTCATTTTTTTTCTTCAAATATAACATTCGGGTTTTGTTCCTTGTATAATATACATTTTCTTAATATAAAAGTTATTGTTGTGAATAACTAAATATTCAGAGCCATTTATCAATACAGGCTTTAAAGTATTTTTATTATGTCCTTGATTGGCTTTGACAAAGCAATTTAAATATTGTATTTGACCGATTATTCCATTCCCATTCAAATTTAGATCACCTCCTAATTTCGGCTGGTAAAGAGCAAATCCACCCAAATCGAAAGCCGTTTCCATGATTACACCTGTAACGCTTGAACGAAATAGATTTAAAGCACCATTATGAATTCTATGGCCATTTAGATTTAAATCACCACCAAGTTTAGCCTATTTTATTGAATATGTGTTCATATTAATATCATTTAGCATTGTCAATTCACCATTTTGACCGTCAAATAAGTTTGATGAATTATTAATCAAAGCATGTCCATTCAAATCTAAATCAGTTTGTAATTGTATTTTTTCATTCACGATTTTGTAAGCTTCAGTGTAGTCGTAAACACTTGATGGAACGTCTGCTGCTTCACCATCAATACCATATACAACACAAGGAACTTTGTACTTATTTGGATAAGTTGGGTTAGCATTAAAATGAATCGTACAATATAAATATTCAGGTGGTGAACTTACTGATGGTTTTTCAATCCATAGCAAATATCTTGAATGATCTTCGTTTCTGTTGTCAAATTTTCTCCCTACAGTTCTATGAATTGTGATTCCACCAGTTGCATTGAATGTTACACTACTGAGATTCATTCCTTCATAATCGGGAAATAGCCATTCAAGGATAAAAGTGTATTTTCCATCTTTTATTGTATACATATTAAATCCAATTCTAGCTTTGAAAATATGATTAGCTTCTTTATTCAAGTATACATCAATGACCTTTTTTGAAATCATATGTGGTGAACGAGGTAAATTGACATATCCATTAACTTTCAAGCCATATTCAGTACTAACTTCATCGATATCATTCATCAAATATTTGAAAGCATTCTTTGGATGAGAAGCAGATGAAATATGACTTTTTTCTAATTGATCTAAATTTACGGCATCGGTTTTATTTGTTCCTTCTTTTAAGTTAATGATTTTATTTTGATTGAGAATTAAATTAGCTGTCATTCCTTGTGTTCCATCTCGAAGTAGAGTTTGACTGATACTGCTTTTAGATGCGAGATTAGTGGCAATATAAGATTTATTCACAAGATCTCCCGAGTTAGTTCCAATACCATGACCTGTAATAATAAACCCCCCAAAATTCTGATTGCCAGTCATTATAACACTTCCATCTTTTTTAACAAATGGAGAAACATCAATTCCTGCAACTTGTGTATCAACATAACTTTTGTTTACAGCGTCTTGTGGGTTTGTGGGGGTATCCTGCAGGTTGAGGATTTTGTTTAATTTCATGTCAATATTTCTACCAAAAGCAACATTACCGTTTTCAATTTCATACGCTGGGTCGTGCAAAAAGTAATTCAAATTGGTATGATATCCAAAAGCTCCATAAACAATGAGATGCGTTTTGGTGTTAGACGCAGGAGCTGTGCTACTTAGATCAACCTGTATTGCCGCTTGCCCACCACTGGTTTTTTGTATCTGGAAAAGTTTTTTTTATGTAACCATCAACGTGTGGAGTTTTAGGAAAAGGTTTTTGTAACGACAGTCCTGCGTCACGAATGTTAACTGTGGGAAGGAATAAATCGACTGTTGCATTTTGAGGGTTTGATGGTGAATAGAACTCGACCACAAAAGTATACTCACCCTTACTCAAAGATGTTACATTAAAACGGATTTTGGATGTAAAGTTGCCACTTCTTTTAATGAAGAAGGACAATGATGACTTGTTTATGTGGTATGGTGATTTATCAAAATTTTCAATTTGAAGGTTTTCCACACCTTGAACTCCAGAAGACTTGGATTTGTCTTTTAACAGAAAAGCGAATGGGTTACGTTGAGAACCTGATGCTGAAAAAACAAGATCATCAACATACTTTTTGTTAACTGCATTGCTTCTGGGGGTGTTGTTGTTGGTATCTTTCAAATTTTCTATAGCGTACCCAGCCATGTCAAGATCACCCTCTGCTGGGTCGGTTCCGTCCCGTTTCAAACAGCTTGCAATTTGAGAGTCAACGTAGCTTTTGTTTGTGGCGTCGAGAATGTCTTTGGGGTAAACCATGTTGGTAATAAGGTTTCGACCGAAGTTCAGGTTTCCAGTCATTGCAACACTTCCATCTATATTCAAAAAATTATTTCTAACGTAGTTTCTATTAACAGCTGAATAACCAAATCTTGGGTTATCAGGTATACCAAATAGATCATTTCTATTCATGCTAACAGGTGCATAAATTACACCACCCGTATTTTTATTAAGGAAATCAGCTGTTATACTATCAACATACCCCTTTGTGGCTGTATCATTGTTTGCAGTTGGTGTTGCTACATTAGTCAATTTTTTGTTTTCAATATCATAATTCCCATCTTGTGTCAATTTTAATCCATTTCCATTTCCAGTATCACCCTTATCACCCTTATCACCTTTATCACCTTTAGGACCAATTAGACCTCTATCACCCTTATCACCTTTTGGACCAATTAGACCTCTATCACCTTTATCACCTTTATCACCTTTAGGACCAATTAAACCTCTTTCACCTTTTAGACCAATTAAACCTCTATCACATTTATCACCTTTATCACCTTTGTCACCTTTTGGACCAATTAAACCTCTATCACCTTTGTTACCTTTATCACCTTTTTCACCTTTTGGACCGATTGGACCAACTGGACCTCTTGGACCTTTATCACCTTTATCACCTTTTGGACCAACTGGACCTCTTGTACCTCTGCCGCCAGTTGTTGGATCATCTTGATGTGGTAAAAAATTAAATATTCCCATATAATATTATATTACACTAAACAGCACCATAAAAGTTTCTCTTCACTGTTTTAATTGGTTTGTCAATATAACAGAAAGAATATGGTTTTTTAGTTGCTTCAATATACTTTTGCTTTTCGATTCCAAGTTCTTGGGAGATAAAGTTCCTTTCTCTTGTTGATGGAAAATCATAAAGGCAGAAGTGGCTGCAATTAAGCCTAACAGATTTTGGACATCCATAGAATGACTGTGTTAGGTACAGTACTGAACAATTTTTGTGGCGACCTTGAATAAAATAGCTGATGATTTGATATTGTTTTTTATCAGTCACAAAATCATCAAACACAACCAACCGCTGCAATTCTGTGTCTTGAATTTGTTCAACAGGTAAAATTTCATCTTGACTACAAATTAAAACGGGGTAACCAACTTGTTTGCTTATTCTATCCATCACTTGCTGTAAATGTTGATATTTGTCTTGATCCAGATTTTTTGCGTATAGATGGATCTGATCATAATAGACTAACGGTTCCATAATCAAGTGCAAAAATAGTGTAGTCTTTCCGGATCCAGAATTTCCAGCCAATAACATTCTGAATGTATCTTTCGGCATATACGGATACAACTGTCTGAAAGACTTGTTTGAATCCTGAATGATATCATAATTTGGAATTTCCATATGTTAATAGTTTATATTAGTCTAACTCAATTATATATGGAAATTGAACGAATGAAAAGACTTCTTCAAAGTGGAATAGAAGCTGGAAATAAGACGAGAGAAGTTCGTGAGGTTATCAAGACTTTTGAAAACAGAAAACAAGACGCGTATGATGAAACGTTTGAATTATTTAAACCCTCAATTGATGTTCAGAAGAGTATTGACAAAAAACAGGATGAAGTCATTGAACAGTTGAAACAAAATCAAAAAGCATTGACAAGTGGATTTGAAGATTTTATGCTTTTGAACACACTACCTGAATCAAAACCTTTGGAAACAACAAAATTACCAATTGATTATAAACCAAAAATGATGTCTGAAATAAAATCACCTTAAAAGTCAAATCTTGATAAGGGTTTTTCACCTGAGGAGCTTCAAATATTAATGAAATATAATTTATCTTCTCCATCAGAAATTTTAGACATGCAAATGGATGGATCAATAAATGTTAGCGACTATGATGTGGAAATTGGTAAATTAACCCAAGATATTGGACGTAAAAAAGGACGACTATCAAAAACCAAAAACGATAGGGATGATAACAAAGAAAAAATTTATGAATTAACACAAGACATCAAAACATTACAAAAGTATAGAAAAAGAATTGATCTTATTGAAGAAGGCTCAAAAACTATCGGTGAAGGTATTAGAAAGAAAAAAAGACAAATTGGATCTGGTGTTTTTCATTACAATAATATTGGTGACTTGCTTTCACGACTCCAGTTACTTGGTGGGTCTATTTTTGCTGGTAACAATAGTGTGGGTGTCAGAGATGAGTTCACAAATATATTGCACACATTAAGCAGACTGGGTATTGTTTCAAACAATGAGCTCAATAAAATAATCTAATCTAATAGTATATGACAGAAATATCATTACGATTCAACAGTAAAAACAGAGATAAAATTGGAGTCAGTGAGAGTCATGATTTTACAAAAAGGTTTAATACTCCTCTCTCATTATCAAATGATTTGAAACATGAAATGGCTGTGAAAACTATTAATATGACATACAGCTGGTATAATATCAGACAATCGTATGGGAATAATCAAATAAAATACAGCCATGACAAAGGTGCAAACTGGGAAACAATAACTTTTGTTGATGGAATGTATTCATATGATGAAATCAATATTTACATTCATGAGTATATGAGAAAAAATAGACATGTACTGAATCCATCTGAAACAGACAAATTAAAACTTAAGTATGGTATTAATATATTATTCGTTTTATCAACATATCGTATTCTGATTGAACTTGATAAGCTTGCAAAAGCTTACAGAACAAATTCAGCTGTAACATTGAGGTTATCGCATAGTGAATTGTCTGGAAATGATGAACTAATGTTGACTAAGACACAAATCAACAAACTGATGAAATCAAAAAGATCAGGAAAAGGATCTGACATCAAAATATCAAAAACTCAAATCAGAAAAGCTGTTGTACATGGAGGTTCTCTTTGGACAACTCTATTGCCATTTGCAACTAGAGCACTATCTAAATCAGCTCCAGCATTGGCTACAGGTGCTCTTTCTTCATTAGCAAGTCTTGGTGTTGATAAACTATTCAGGAAGAAACAAAAGGGAGGTTTTATTATTCCTAATCAAAACTTATCCCAACTATTGAATGTAAAAAATTTGTTGAATACAAGACAAATGGCAGATCTTATTCAAAAAATGCAGTATGGTGGAGACGTTATTATCAAACCAACAAAAACTCAGTCTGGTGGTGCTCTTGGAACAATATTAGCTTCAATTGGAATTCCTCTAGCCATAGAAGCAGTTAAAAAATTATCAGGAAAGGGTTTGCAGGTTGAACGCAGTCGTCCAAGACGGTCATTTCCTGTGTATGTTCCAGATCCTAAAAAAGGGGGAAAACATATTTCATTTCCATGGAGATCACCCCCAGTTTTTGGTACATGGGATAACCCAATTGGTCTTGGAATGAAAAAAAAAAAACAAAACAAAACAAAAGGAAAAGGGCTTCTACTAGGCAAAAACAGTCCATTCAAATCAATCCCCATACTTGGAACAATACTCTAAAATTCGTGAATAAACCATTATCCAACATTGACTTGTTAAATTGGTAAAACAACTTGGAATAAACATTTTAGAGGAGTTTTCAGTCGGGATTCTCTTCCAATACAAATCAAAAACAAAGAATGTGGAATAGTCAATCTTGACAGTCGGATTGGACCTGGTACTCATTGGGTATGTTATCGAAATATGGACACATACTGTGAATACTTCGACTCATTCGGATTGATGATGCCAACAGAAGTTCAAATATATATGGCTACAAGTGGGAAACAACTTGAATACTCTGGTGATGAGATACAAGAAAGGGATTCAGTCTTGTGTGGATATTGGTGCTTGTACTATCTTCTCGAGAGACAAAAAGGCAGATCAATTCTTGATACAATACATAATTCCAAATTCAGTCCAACTGATGTGAGTGTCAATCACAGATTCATCATAGACTACTTCAAAAATATTATAACCCATTTGTATATGAAATCATATTGTGTTAAACAAAAGAAAGTCACTGAATGTGTTCCTGGAAGTGAAAGATATCAAAAGACTAAAAACGGTCGAACTATGATGAAATGCACTTGTGCTGAGTGTGGTATAACAAAAACTAAATTTGTCAGGAAACAGGGAAACTGAATAGCCCGTCTGAAGGGGCGGGCATTTTAACAACTGGATTAGATCTAGCAGGAATGGCAATGAAGGATGTAATTTTACCACGAGCATGGAAAGCTGGGAGATATTATGCTAGTGAAGCATTGCGTGATCCCAAAAAACAGCAATATTTGGTGGATAAGGGACTTTCCCTCGTAAAACCAGCTATTAGTTCAGTTGGGAAAAAAGCATTATTTGATTTAAGTACAAAAATACGTCCTAAGCGTGCTGATAAGAGACAAACCCATAAAACAGATATTAAAGGTATTGATTATACACGTGGTGGCGCTATTGATGTTGACAAGCTATTAAAGAGTGGAGTCGCAGGAAGCCCCTGGCAAGTGGATTTAGAAAAAGGGAAACAATTAATCACAGACCCAAATTTGTTTAAATTTCCAAATCCAAGTGAGATAAAAGATGCAAAAGAAAGAGTGAAGGTTTACAAGAAGTTGTATGAAGCCGCAAAAGCTAATGGTTATAAGGGAAGTTATAATAAGTTTATACTTGAGTCTGGATTTGGATCTAAACCAACATTTACAATTCCAATAAAATTCGGATCTGGTTGGGGGGATAAAGTTTTTGACACTAGTATGCTTAAATATGGTGTTCTTATTCCTAAACCATTTACCAATCCTAAATTTATGAGTGCTTTTGAAAAAGCTATTAAGGGAAAAGATAACAAAGGTTGGACTTCCTATGGACAAATAATTGCTGATACTGCCAAGAATTATTATGGTGGTGCTATTGATATTCACAAAGTTATTGGCAAGCTTCCTAAACCAAAAGCTGGATGGACACCAAGTAAATATAAATACATGGGACCTTACAACCCTTTGCACCAACAGTTGGAATATGATAAAAACACTGGTGAGGTTACAAAGTGGTTTGTCCAACCTTATAACAAGGTGGATGAAATAGCAGCTTACCACGATATTTGTTATGATATGGGAAAAGATAAAGGTGATTGTGATAGAACAATGGTAAAATCTCTTGACCAAATACCCTATGGTGAAATGCCAAAATGGGGTCAAACAGCTAGAGTCCTAATCAACAAAAAGGAGAAACTAGGTTTAGGTGTTCCAAAAAACGGAAAAAGCCGTCGAGTGAAGAAAACTGGCAAGAAAAATTAGCTGATGAATTACATACACCCATAAAACGCAATTTTACTCGACGGCGTGTGATTGTAAATAAAATTGATGAAATATGGGCTGCTGATCTTGTTGAAATGCAAAAATTCAGCAAATGGAATAAAGGTTATAAATATCTTTTGATGGTTATCGATGTTTTCAGTAAATATGGTTGGATTGTTCCTCTAAAGGATAAAAAGGGTGAAACTGTAACTGAAGCATTTCAAAAAATATTCAGAGATAGAACACCACAATATCTATGGGTTGATAAAGGTAAAGAGTTTTACAACAAACACTTGAAAAACTTGTTAGAGAAAAATGGGATACATATGTACTCTACTGAAAATGAAGAGAAGTCACCAGTAGTTGAAAGATGGAATAGGACAATTAAATCCAAAATGTGGAAGCAATTCACAATTCAAGGCAATACACAGTATTTAGACTTGTTACCAAAATTAGTGAAAGAATACAATAACACAAAACATTCAAGTACAAAGATGACACCCACAGAGGCTTCAAATAAAAAGAATGAAGGAATAGTGTATTTTAATTTATATGGTGACATGAAGCAAGTAACATCCAAACCAAAACTTAAAGTTGGTGACAAGGTTCGAATTAGTAAATACAAAAGAAAGACTTTTGATAAGGGCTATACACCAAATTGGACAGAAGAAGTGTTCACAGTTGATAAGATCCAATACACCAATCCAATAACATACAAAATAAAGGATCTTAGAGGTGAAGATATTGAAGGGAGTTTTTATGAATCTGAATTATTAAAAGCCAAACAAGAGGTATTCAGAATTGATAAGGTCATTCGCAGAGATTACAAGAAGAAACAAGCTTTAGTAAAGTGGAAGGGGTATAGTGATGAATTTAACAGTTGGATACCCATCAAGGATTTAAAAGATATATGAAATTGTCTAATGTATATATAACAGAAGATACAGTAGTATATACTGTTATTTGCTATTATGTAGCCAAAAATATTATTGTTTCTGACTATTTATTTACACTTTTTGTTGTGAATATACCTGTAATTGTTTTTCATTATTTTATCACATCTTGGACATTTGTATTCTTTGTTTTGCCATTTTTTCATAGCTTGTGCGTGGTGATTCTTTTTATCTTCATCAGGGACTCTATTTTTACGTAAATTAGAAGCTTTTTTATAGTTATCAGGCATATCCTCTTTTTTGACATACTCAAATTTATACAATTGACCATCCTTTTTTGACACACCTGATTTGCAATTATTGATACCTTCACATACCATTTTAACAATACCAGCATTTATCTGAATATGTTGCTGGACAGCATACATACTGTTAAAGTATGAAATTTCTTTGGTGGCAAGATTAGTTGCTTTAACACACTTTTTATTTTTATGATTATCGACAACAAATGAATAATCCCGATCCTTTGCTGATTTCTTGCAATTCTGTTTCTGTGTAACAAGCTGTAAATTGCACAATCTATTATCATCCCTTATGTTATTGATATGATCAATCACTTTATTGTCTATTATTAAACCATTATGACATTCCCAAACAAAACGATGGACACGATAATTTTTTGGTTTTCCACCATATTTCCTTATACCACACGTCATATATCCAGCGTGCTGGTTAAATCCTTTAATTAATTTATTAATCACATTTCCATTTTCATCTGAAGCATACAAGTCATAAATTGGATGAACAGAATAAACGCATTTCTTTATTTTAATCATACTCATTATAATATAGTTTAGATAATATTTCTTTAATAGGGTTTAGATATGGAAGTATTTTAAAGAGATATGACTATATTAATAATACAAATAAATGGAAAATATTATCTCACCCTATAGTATGGATAAGAAGAGTCTCAAGAAACTCAGTAAATCTAAACTAATTGAATTGCTATTGAAGCAACAGAAGAAGCCAAAGATTATAGTGGTTGATGATACCAAGCCAAAACCTCGCAAGAGTGTAAATCAAATAATTCTTCCACCATTGGAATTTAGGGATAGACCAGTTCCAACACCTCGCAAGAGTGTTAAGCAGATGGTTCAAGATTATGAAGACAACATAATTCTTCCACCATTGGAATTTAGGGACAGACCTGTACCAGCACCAAGAACTAAAACACCTGTGCCTGCACCAAGAACTAAGATAGAGCAAACAGAAAAAGCTCTAAAGGGCCTCACAAAGTCTTTTGAAATTGGTGTGAAAAATAAAGAAGACCCTCTTGAGCAACTACTAAACGCAAGAAGGGCAATCGAAACACAAATTAAAAAATTGTTGAATGAAATGAAAGGACTGAAATTTGTTGAAACACTGAAGGTAACATTTACAAAGATAACAGATGGTGTAATAGTGTGCAAAGCCGCATATTTCAATAGTCCAGCTCAAACAATTGTAAATAATCTGGAAATCAGTGAATCACTAGAATTATCAGAACAAGAAATAATAAATAAGATAGCTAAATGGGTATCTGAAGGTTCTGGTTGGACTGTTGAATCAGTTGATAATCATTATATCAATGTTGTTAAATATCAACCAATGAGAGGCTTCTCATATATCAAACTACCACAAGAACTTAGAAGCAGCGCCAAAGGTTTGATAAACATGAAAAATGAGGATAATGAATGCTTTAGATGGTGCCACATCAGACACTTGAACCCACAAGACAAAAACCCACAGAGGATTAAAAAATCAGACAAGCAATATATTGAAAAATTGGATTATTCAGGAATTGAATTCCTAGTAACCACCAAACAGTACAACAAGATAGAAAAACAAAATAAGATCAACATCAATGTATTCGGTTATGAGGAGAAACAACCATATCCAATTTATGTCTCAAAAGAAAAATATGAAGACTGTATGAATCTCCTTCTGATAACAGAAAATGAAAACAAGCATTATGTACTCATCAAAGATTTTAACAAGTTAATGTTCAATCAGACGAAATATGAGGGAAGAAAACATTTTTGCATGTATTGCTTGCAATGTTTCTCATCCGAAAGAGTACTAAACAACCACAAAGACAATTGTATACAAATAAATGGCACACAAGCGATAAAAATGCCTGCAAAAGGTAAAAACATATTAAAATTCAATAATTTTCATAAAGAACAACCTGTACCATTTGTAATTTATGCTGATTTTGAGGCCATAACAGAAAAGATTCAGGGATGTCAACCCAATAATGATAAATCATATACCGAAGCATACCAGAAGCATACAGACTGTGGATATGGCTATAAGGTTGTTTGTTGTTATGACGATAAACATAGCAAACCTGCAACAGTTTACAGAGGTGAAAATGCTGTGTACAAATTTATGGAAAAAATGATAGAAGAAGTCAAATATTGCAAAAGTATCATGAAAAAGGAATTCAACAAACCATTAAAAATGACAAAAGAGGATGAAGAAGAATTTCAAAAATCTGAAGATTTCCATATTTGCAATAAAAAATACTCTGACAAAGATATTCGAGTAAGAGATCATTGCCACATCACTGGTAAATACAGAGGCTCTGCTCATCAAGAATGTAATCTGAAACTAAGAGTGAGCCCAGAAGAAATAAAAATTCCAGTTATATTCCACAATCTGAGAGGTTATGACAGCCACTTCATTATGCAAGAGATTGTATCTATTGTAAAGAAGCATACTTACAAAAATAAGAAAGGTGAAGACTGTCAAATGACAATCAATGCAATCCCCAACAACATGGAAAAATACATGGCTTTCATGCTTGGTAATCATCTGACATTTATTGATAGTTTCCAATTCATGAGCTCTAGTTTGGAAAAACTGGTCAGTAATCTACCAAAAGAAGCCTTGAAATATACCTCTCAAGAGTTCAAGGGTAATTATCTTGATTTGGTGTCTAAAAAAGGTGTTTATCCCTATGACTATATGGATAGCTTTGATAAATTTAATGAAAAGCTACCAACAAAAGAAGACTTTTACAGCATACTAAATAATGAACATATATCAGATGAAGACTATACACACGCTCAGAATGTGTGGGACAAATTCTCTCTGAAAAATATGGGTGAGTATCATGACCTGTACCTTAAATCAGACATACTCCTATTAGCTGATGTGTTTGAAAACTTCAGGAAAACATGCCTTGAATACTACAAACTGGACCCATGTCACTACTTCACATCTCCTGGGCTATCTTGGGATGCTATGCTGAAAATGACTAACATAAAATTAGAATTGATGACTGACATAGATATGTTCCAGTTCATTGAAAAGGGTCTGCGTGGTGGAATCAGCTACATAGCCAATCGTTATGGAAAAGCAAACAACAAATACATGAAAGAATACGATGAGAAGGCGCCCTCAAAGTATATTATGTATCTAGATGCTAATAATTTATATGGTTGGGCTATGAGTCAATATTTACCAACAGGTGGATTCAAATGGTTGACTAATGAACAGATCAACAAGTTGGACCTATCTAAGTACAAAGAAGATAGCAACAAAGGTTTGATACTTGAAGTTGATCTGGAATACCCTCAAGAGTTGCACAACCTTCATAATAACTATCCACTTGGACCAGAAAAGATCAAAGTGACTGAGGAAATGCTATCAGATTATTGCAAAAACATTACAAAAAAATACAAGATATCAACTGGTTTGGTACATAAATTAATTCCAACATTAAGCAACAAAGAAAAGTATGTGGTACATTATAGGAACCTCCAATTATACACTAATCTCGGTTTGAAAATAACTAAAATCTATCGAGTTCTAGAGTTCAATCAATCCCCCTGGCTCAGACAGTATATTGATTACAACACTCAGAAAAGAACTAATGCTAAAAATGCTTTTGAGAAAGACTTCTTCAAACTAATGAATAACAGTGTATTTGGAAAAACGATGGAAAACTTCAGAAAGAGAGTAGATGTAAGGCTGGTAACTGATGAGAAGAAACTTTCAAAATTAGCAAGTAAACCAACTTATGTAAGCAGTAAAATATTCAATGAAAATTTGGTAGCTGTTCATAAGATAAAAGAAACACTAACCTTAAACAGGCCGGCATATGTAGGTATGTGTATTCTAGATCTTAGCAAAACACTGATGTATGATTTTCATTACAATTACATTAAACACAAGTATGGTGATAAAGTTAAGCTACTCTTCACTGATACAGACAGCTTAACCTATGAAATTGAAGCTGAAGATGTATACTCAGACTTCTGGAACGATAAAGATAAATTTGACAACAGTGACTACCCTGAAAGCTCACCGTATTTCAATAAGTCAAATAAAAAAGTGATTGGAAAAATGAAAGATGAAGCAGCAGGTATACCAATAACTGAATTCATAGGTCTACGATCAAAGATGTACAGCTACATGAAAGACGATCAAAAAGGAGGAAAGACTGCTAAAGGAATCAAAAATATTGTTATCAAAAAGAGTATCAAACATGAAAATTATAAAGAGACACTATTCGATAATAAACAGTTGCATCACAAAATGAAAACAATCAGAAGTCAAAATCATCAATTAGGAAGTTATGAAATCAACAAAGTATCACTCAGCTGCTTCGACGACAAAAGATATATACAAAAAGACGGAATCAACAGTTACGCATACGGGCACTATGCCATCAAAAACTAAATTATCTTTCTTAAACTTATCATTCTTTACCTTTCATATATATTGGCATTCAGTAAATGAAGAAAATATTCCTTTCTTTCCAAGGATCCTTTATAATGAATTCATTATAAACCATCTGATGACGTCACGGCACAGCAGTGCCAGTAATAGAGATCATGCGACCGTCTCGTGACTTAGAATAATAGCTATAGGCGATGACTCATTTCCTGTTTTTCCGAGAATGTCACGCTTGGTGATTTTTCTGAGAATTTTATAATAGAGATTTCATCAAATTAAACAACTATAGATTTCATAAAATTAAACAACTATAGATTACCAAAATACGAAACCAAAAATTGAAAATATAGAATACCAAATTTTGGTTTGTCATCAAATTAATTTTTGTGCTGGTACCGCTAAATACTATACTACTGGGGTCGCCAGAAGGTGTTGATAGGACGATCTTAATTTCCGTTCAGAGGTGTGGTACTTAAGTAATTCACTGATGTAGGAAGGCGCTGTTCGTCGACTTCTATTCCGATGAAATTTATTTTGCAGTTAATGTCGTGGGACGTCGACTGCAGTATACTTAGTGTTTAATTACGCAACTGAAGTATAAATTGCGCGGCATAGGTAGAAGAAAGGATATCGAAAAAAGGGATTCATGTATAACTTGCCATAGAATGCTTCTATAGAAGCTCAAAACCAACGGTCGTCAATAAAATTCTCAAAAGAAAGCCAAATGCATGACTCCTAAGGTATGGCTATGAACTGCATTAGTTTACTGAGAACGAGTTTATCATCATTTTTCACGATACAGAATTTGCAAAGCGAAAGTAGCTGCTTCGTTTAAGCCTGGACACAGTTCTGCTATGTGTGATGATAAGATCGCCAGTAAGGATGGAGAGACGACCGAGGGCTCGCTGCTAAAGAGGCCATTCTCAAGTTCATAATAGTAAATTCTTGAATTTCAGTTCGATCCCTTGTGAACAAATCTCCAAATTGATGGCCGTAAAAATGTTCTCTGTTTATTCTACTTCATCTTCCTTGTTTTATTTTGGGAACAATTTGTATGTATTTGTAAATTTTGGCCCGCTTAAAGTCAGAAGAACAGTCGGCAACGGTCGCTTCGCGGCGTTATTTCATATCAAACTAAACAAGGCGCGGACAGCTCTGCCTGATGAACCAGAACAAAAGCCCGATAAAATGAATTGACCAGTCAGAGGCATCATTTAACAAGAGCGCAATTTCAAATCAAAAACCAACGACCGCGATGGCATAAATGAAAATCTTCATTTGCCGCAGAAAGTTGAATAAAATTCGAAATACGATCTGAAAATAAGCCTTATAGTAAAACGTTTATGTTTAAGTCCTTGACTTGGCCTAAAAGCGTCGAAGACTTTTGTCTAGCTGTTCCTCAGTCATGCCGAGCAAGTTTTTTGTTTAGTTCATGTTCAGTGCACCAGGCGGAAAACTTAACAGAAGGTACGTCGATGTCCAATGAACAGTTTACGAGGAGGTCTTTTCTTTTGTTTCTGTCGAAACTTTTGGTAGAACAAGAAGTAAAGTAAATATTTTTTCGATAGAAACTGGACTATTAGAATTTTTATCGTCTGTCTTTACCTGGAAAATCTTACACAAACCACTTTAACTAGGTAATGAGCATGTTGCTATGGTGACATTATAACCACTATCACAATGTGTAGTTCTGGCAGCACATCAACCCTGCAACATTTTACCCTGTAGACTTAGTATTTGCACAGATATTCGATATTTTGTGATTTTACTTCATTTTGTGTCCACCTTGTGACGTCACAAGTCCTCTAATTTGCATAAATCAAAATCTTGAATAACTTGGCAACCAAGAGTGCTATGACAATATAATAAACACCGTTCTTCATCATTTTGGAAGCTATTTCGAACGAGCTTATGAATTTTTTTTTGTCATATACACTTTAAAAACAATAAAGTTAAATTAAACAACCCTATGGGCTCCTGACAACACACAATAATCAAGTACCGGCAAAACAAACTTTAAAGTACAGGGGAAAGATTGTATATAGCTATAAGGTAAAATAAATACATCTTACTAACCGAGTTCGATGTCCGTACTGTAAGTTACGGACCGGGTTTTATCCCGTTGATTTATCGCCCAAGCGCGGAGCGCGCGGGCCATAAATTAAAAGGGAAAAACGAGGATCCGTAGTACAATAGGGAATGAGAAACGAGGTTATTAAGATATTTATTATATCTCTGAGATTAATCCGGCGCGCGGGAAAGAAAACTAGTTGAAGTGAGGCGGGCCGTGCTGTAGAATACTGCCCGCAAAATTGACCAATCACAGCGCGCGTACTAAGTGAGAGATATAGTAATTACTGGTATTGAATTTCAATATTAGAGAATGGGCGTCAACATAATCACTTTAATCCCAAGTATAGTTAGAACCGACTTATGAATTTTCCTTTTAACTGTTCTTTTCGTTAGCTTTTTAATACGCCAGTTGGGGTGTAGACAGCTCACGTTTACCAAACGCAGAAAAAGACTTACGTTTGACATGTAATCTAGATTTCTGTGCATAAAAATTCTGTGCGGAAGAGAAACGCGTAATATATGCATGAACGTCAGATGAATGAAGAAAAAGTTCACGAATATTGCTAGGTGTAGAACCGTTAGAAATATCGTGCATTATGGCGGAAACAGTTTCAAAGTAGAGCACAATTATAGGTAGAATGTTCGAAACAATAAAAAGAGGGACCGCATGGGATCTTTTGCTAGAAAAGAAAATCAGACGGAGTGAACGCTTTTTCTTTAGAGGTGGATTATCGTCCAAAAATATGTTTACTTTAGTGGCACTTGTGAATGAATGTACGAATGAATGTCGCAGACCTATTGCACCGTTAAGATCATATGGAAACCAAGCTTAAAGACTGGTTTTCACCAGCGACGGAGTCGGAGTCGGAGTCGGAGTCGTAATCAGAAGCTTGGAGCGTTACGATATACCTCAATCTCGTGGAAACATTTCACTTGTCACTACAATTTCTCTGGTACGTTATAAGGGCTTATAAGGAAATACAAAGCAGCTAATAGGAGGTTCACTGAGGTCGTACATCTTTCATGCTGCCAAATTAGTTAGAAGTTTAAAACACTGGTCTTTAACATTTCTTGCTGTTCTAAGAATATTTTCCTGCTTATACAATTCTGTGCTTTTGTTAACATGACATTATTAACTTTTAAAGTAAAACAACACAAAACTAAAAATAATTGATCCATAATTTCCAAAAATGCGAATGGAAAACTCAGCTGATATTGTTGCTTTAAATACTGTAACATTAACATGTAATTACCTTTACGTCAGCGATTTAGTCCTGCTTGTTTTTGCACATTTGCATAAATCAGTTTAGTCAAAAACAGAATTGTTTGGAGAAGCGAACTACGCGGTAAATATCGAAACATGTAAGCTGCTTTTGGATCTAACATTTTTCACAATATATACCAAGAGGGAAAAATATTCCTCCGTTTTTGTTTACCTTACCATACTCCCCAACACCCTACTGCCTCCCTCCAAACAAGTGCACTATCGCTTGCCCGACACTATCCATGGTACTTGTGTGTTTAGCTCTACCCTCCCCACTGGTCTACACCCTCCGTGTTGTAGGACGGAGCATGCGTATTTGTGGAATGATGATCAAAGCTGCACGAGGTTTGCAATGGCGTGGTTTATGGTCTCTGCTTAGATTCTAATCATCCGTTTCTTAAATCCTAGAAAACACTACACTATCGATCTCTATCTCTACTTTAGAAAGTAGGCTATGCGCACTGGACAAAAAACATTGTACGCTTCCCAAGTTAACTTAGCTGGGATACAGTTACGAAATAATTTTCTTAATAACATGCAAACTGTGGATGCGTACTTGCTTAGACTCCGTGGGTGTTATTTTAATAGAGTTCTAAAAACAGTGCCAGTTGGTTCCCAAGCTTCACCTTTTGACCGGTTTTAAACCTGTTGAGACTGTCAAAACATACAACGTGATCAGTAAAAATTGCATCAGTTTAGCATACCGCCATCAAACTGGTTATGACAAAAGGTTCTGATCTGATGAACAAAGAGTTGCCGATATCCAAGCAGCTGTACTTTGTCTGTTGCTTAAGACTTCCTGTGTCATGTCAAATCATTTAATACTTGAATGTGCTGGTTTATAGACCAACAAAAAGACTTTGGACGAGGCCAGACATCAAATGATAAAATCTTTGATGATAACTCGCGTTTTCCTAGCCTTCAAAAAACACAACTGAGGTGATGCAGGTGAAAACATCTGAAGTGCCAGTAGAGTGACACAGAAGAAATATTTTACAACCAGATATGTAATGACTCTCTCTCTAAATGGATCATTAGAAATTTAGTTAGCTCATGTCATAACCTTAGCATAGAATTAAAAGACAACCAGCAGATAAGCCATGGTAAGAGAGTTTCAAACAATATAGCCCCCATAAGAAAATTTCAGTTAGTTGCCAATAGCAAAAAGAAAGCGCTTTTTCGATGGAAATTGAGTGAATCTCATAATATCTCGAGAACATATAAATTCTATCGATCACGTCAGTTGAAAAATCTTCGATGAAATAATAGTTTATAAAGAGTGGTTACACAGTCAGGACATTTGTTCGAATCTGTTTTCTTTTGGCTTACTGTTAAAGAATAGCCGTACTGATAACTCAAACTTTTAAAACCAAAATAGGAATTAGAGATTCCGTGTAAAGACAAATCTTTGATGAAATAACAGTTTAAAAAGGTGTGGTTACACAGTCGGGAAATTTGTTCCAATTTGTTTCCTTTCGGCTTACTGTTTAAGAATAGCCGTACTGATAACTAATCATTCAGAAAACAACATTTTTAAAACCAAAATAGAAATTAGAGATTCCGTGTAAATACTTTGTTTACTTTATCACCGAAAACTATAATAAACCAGGTGAAAACATCTGACTTGTGTCAGAACTCAGCCAATTCGGGATGTAGCGTTAATTCAGTCATTTCATACACAAACGGCGAAAGTTTGATAGGGTGTAATATGCCAAATTGCAGAAAATAAGGCGACTTCGCTAAACCAATGGTGAATAAATAAGGCAGTTCAAAATTATTCTACTTTCGGCTTAAGTTAGGGGTAATTTGCTTCCACGGTCAATGTTTTATGCTAATTCGATTCATTCTGTTCAGTGCCGTTTGAAGGTAGAGCAGATGATTTAAAGCAGACTGACTGCGTTTCTATCGCAAGAATACACAGCTTAACTGAAAATTATAGTTTTCGATACAAATTCGAGGGTGAACTTTGGCGAAACTCATTCCCGCCAACGAATTACGAAGTGAGTGAATATTTGATGAGAAACAAAAAAAATACGCCGCACATTACTCAGTCACTACACAGAAGAATTGAAAGGTTTAAAACAGTGGAAGTTGTAAAGATCTATGAATTAGTTTCGCGTCAGCGAATATGCTTTGAGACTATGACACAAATGCAACACTCTGGAGGTTGGGATGGTGACGTAAGAGACTGGAAATTTCAACTTCCTTTCAATTCTTCTACAATTTTTTTCAGTTTGCGTGAGATGGAAACAAGCAGAAGACAAAAGCGGAAAGAACATTAGGATTTGCTACAGGATGACTAAGGTCACTGGACTTTGTGACAATTCTGCGGAGGAATTTAGGGCCATTTGGTTTGCTGTTTTCATCGTTGAATTTACTATGATATTTATTATCAACGTCGTCACCATCATCACTTTTACAAGAAACCGCCATTTACGGAAGCGCAGCACGTATCTGATAATGAACCTGACTGTGGCTGATTTGCTAGTGGGAGCCGTCACGGGACCGTTGCATTTCGCCCCTTATCGTGGCTGTAGTTTGGTAAAAATGATTATCGAGATCCTTAAAAGAGTATTTCCAATATCATCCGTAATTAATCTTTCCTTGATCGCTTTAGAGCGCGTTCACGCAACAGTTTATCCTTTTAGGCATTGTTTAATTGAGAAACGGTTTTACTTTAAAATTATCATTTGCAGTTGGCTGCTAGCTTTAATTTTGGCATGTGTAGATGCTGGCCTTTATCTGTGTTTACCAGAAACTCTATTTAGTTGTTTGTTAAAGACATCAGTTTCTGTCCTTACCCTTCTATTAGTCATTGTGTGTAACGTCATTATTACGGTAAATATCAAACGAAACCCTCGTCCTCATCGTTCCAGCGCTGTCGCTTCAGAAAGGAAACTCTCTGTAACCTTATTCATAGTTTCAGTTGTATCTCTGCTGACCATTCTGCCAAAGGCTGTTTACCGTGGCTTACTTATTCAATCAGATATCCGACTGTCCAGTACGACAGAGCTCCACATTTTGAGTACGGGTCTTCCTTGTTTGATGAAAGTTGTTTTTCTTTTAAATTCTATAGTTAATCCAGTGATATACGCCGTACGATTGCAGGAGTTTAGGAAAGCGGTCAGGGAACTTGTCTGTAAAAATTATTCTGCGCCCAGAAGTCTCGAACCTATTGAGCTTAACGAAATGTAGTGACATTAATTGTTGCAAGGCTCGGTTGTTTAATTGCGAGCTGTAAAGCTAAACTGGGACTAGTATCCATAATGAAATAAAAAAGTTAGAGTTACTGAAAAGGAAATTAGGTTTCTTATGGCCCAGCGGTGAGGTTTGTCGTGATCTGTTAAGCTTCAGCTTGATTTTGTGATTTCGTTTATATGCCACTGCTCCATTTTGAAGCAAAATGTGGATCCCAACAAAATGAAACACAGCGTGCAATGAATTTATGTATAATTTTTAAGCAAGTTAAAAGAAAACTAGCTGACGCCGTCGCATTAAAACACTGAAACTTGTAACTGGACTCTAAAAGTTGCGAAAAGCAAATCCATAAAATAATAATAATAAGATAACTATAGATAATCAGACAGATGTGACATAACAATAAGTTACAAGTTAAACAAAACGTTTAGCACGTATAGAATACTGTTATTGTTACCGGTCGTGAAAAAGGCAAAACATAAAATAATCCAGATGAAAACTTCTCTGAAGCGCCAGAGGTGCCGACTTAAATAAACTTGGAATCGTAAATGGTTTGAACCCAGGAGTCATATCATAACTAAGTGAAGCACGATCGTCCGGGTGAGTGTAGTCCTGAGAAGAACTGTTTGTGGTGACATTGACTGACGTTTCGACAACCTGAGCGGAAGTCATCATCAGAGTCAAGTGATTGGGGTCTGGGACTCTGCTAAATGCATTACCTACTGTACTAACTACCACCAACGGATCGCACTGGAAAGTTGGTTTACTAACTTAGAACAGACACCACTGAACCGTTGTCAACAGCTTCCCGCACCTTACAAACGACTTATTGACGATATCAACAACAGACAAACAATAGACACACCGACTAATTTGACTAACAATACACCTACGAACATTTGACTAACAAAAGACGGATCGAAACGCACCAACCACGGTTTACAGTCTTCACAGCCAATAACATCACGGCTTAACTGACAGACAACCAATAACATCACGACTTCGTTGAGCAATCACATCAACGACCAGAGTACTTATACCATCTCCTGAGTTACCCCAATCACTTGACTCTGATGATGACTTCCGCTCAGCACTGGAAAAATTGAAAATTTCCATAGTATGTAAAAAACATGTAAATAACATGTAAATCGAATAAGGGAACCTGTAAATATCATGTAAATGGGAAAAGGGAGCCTGTAAATATCACGTAAATGGAATAAGGGAGCCTGTAAATATCATGTAAATCGAATAAAGGAGCCTGTTAATATCATGTAAATCGAATAAAGGAGCCTGTAAATATCATGTAAATCGAATAAAGGAGCCTGTGAAAATCATGTGAATCGAATAAAGGAGCCTGCAAGTAACATGTAAATAGAATAAGGGAACCTGTAAATATCATGTAAATTGAATAAAGGAGCCTGTGAAAATCATGTAAATCGAATTAAGGAGCCTGCAAATAACATGTAAATGGAATAAGGGGGCCTGTAAAAAATCATGTAAATCGAATAAGGTAACCTGTAAATATCACGTAAATCAAATAAAGGAGCCTGTAAAAGTCATGTAAATGGAATAAGGGGGCCTGTAAATATCACATAAATGGAAGGGAGCCTGTAAATATCATATAAATTGAATCAGGGAATCCTGCAAACATCACGTAAATCGAGTAAAAGAGCCTTTAAAAAGCTGCTTTATAAATTGTTTTATTGTAATTCCATTGATCATAATGTAACACCCTTTTCAATCGTTTATGATTCTAAGATTTCTGTATCTGTCAATATAAATATAACCTTAATTTCTGCCTGTGTGACAACTTAAACCATCAATATTCATTCAATGTTTTACTGGAGACCACTCCTTACATTCACTCTACCATACTATATGAACAACGTGCATGCAGATTTTAGGAATTCTGAATTCCAATTTCTCCGCCGACAAATATTAAAAAGGTTTGACTTTTGTCACAAATAAATGTCCAGTTTCATCAAATATTTTTAACTTCTGCATCCTCAAAACTAATTTAATATTTTTGTATAAAACTATGTGACACAAGCAAAAGTTCACTGGAATTGTTACACAACTGCGAGGATCACTCTTCATTTAACAATGTTTCAGTACTAACCACATTCATGCTCAACCTGTTTCTGTGCAACACAACAGAACTGTTGGTGAGGTAGTACATGTCCTTAATGCTTGCTTCAAACAAGCAATACAACATTGCTGCATTAACATAATACCTGGGTTACTTCGCCTTTATAAACTAGTCTGTTCAGCACAAATTGTGATATTATAATAAGTGCCTTGTCTTCTTCCATAAAAATTCCAAATGATTTACATAAGAGTGAAATAAAGGTTCATATGATTATTAATCGATTAAAGTCTGTGTAAAATACAAACTGGTATATAAAAGTATGCATCATCATTTAAGATATAAATACTCCAATTATTGGGGCTGGCGCATGGTCGCTTACGACAAACAAATCATCCATATATTTTTTTGATGTGTTGTGCTTCCAGGAAATATGCAATCCAACCCAAAAGAGTCTGAAATTAAATTCTGATTTCTAGAGGAAGGGAATCTTAAAGACAAAATTTTTTAAGGCACGAAGCTAACCTGGGACTTTTGGAGCTGTTGGAGAATCAGGGTCCATACCGAGGAAACCTCGTTTGGGGGATTATTGATATTTTCTGGAACAAAACATTTTATCCTTGGTTTAAATTTTTGTAACGCTTTTCAAACTAAGGAAAATAAAAGCTGTTGAAACCTCAAATTAAACCACTGTGGTTACATGCACAAATTGTCGTGTGTTATCATTTCATTGTCGGTTTTTCTTTTAACAATTTTGTTTTCAAGCACCTGCCCAAGAGACTGCAGGAGATCTTCTTTTCTGGAATCCCTTGATGAGGAAAGGCAAAACTGCATGCATGCAGATTTTAGTTTCTGAATATTCGCAGAACCCACTGTTTTCGCCTTTAAGTAATGCAATCCAACAGTGACTGCTTGGTCTCTTGGCACCTAACAAAAACAATGAAACTACTCATCAGGACGAACCTAAAATGTATTTAAGTTATTTATATGTTTTATGCACGTTTTGTATAAGCATCCATGTTAAAGCTGTATTTCACAAGTCAATTGCAAAATTCTAACCCCCTGAGGACAGGTTTTATTCTAGGAATTGGCCAGTGAGGACCACAGATATTATAAAGTTCTCAAAGCAAAAAGGAGAACTGTATCTTACTAACAGTGATACTTGCAATATTATTGACACTACATAAATAATGAAGACATAACACAATCATTTCAAAACGCAGCGTTTTCTCTCTTCAGTGGTCTTTGGAATGAGCTATGCAAGCTCTTGGAAGCAGCCACCTGTGGCTGATAATGCAACTGTTCACTTATGAACATCAGTCCCATACATGTAAGTGTCCAGCCCCAGTTCGACATGTTTTCTGCTTCTTGATAGTGTCCCATTAGAAAAGCTTTGACTTTACTTAGAAATCAAGACCTCAGAGGCACCAGACCACATACTGTATTGCAAAATATCCCCAAAATATCAGTATAGTGTACAGCTGTACTTACAAATCCTGAATTCAGAAGTTTCAATTCATTGGCCTGTATATGCTCCAACCTTTTTGTTTCATATTCAGATAATTCCTAAACCCAAAGAAAAGGGTTAAATTAAGGCTTGTGTTTACCATTAGTTAAATTATTTTTGTAAGTGAGTACAGTCAAACCTCGATTATCTGGACTCGTGGGGACTGAGCTGAATAGTCCGCATTATCGAAAATATGAATATTAATGAGCCAAAACTAAATCAAAGCTCAGTGAAATGCATTGCAGTAATACGGTGCGCGTGAGCTCAAAACGCGTATAGATTTGTGACTTGAAGCGAAATAGATTCAGTTTGAACAGAGTTTCAATACTTAATTAGAAAGGTAAAAGGTTTACTGTGGATCTTAAATATGGCTAATTGATATTCATCAAAAAATGGGACCAGCTAAGTAAGTCCGGATAATCGCGGTCCAGGTAATCGAGGTTTGACTGTAATCCTTAAAATGTATGCAACCAAAGCAGTTGAAAAAGAACCTACACACCAAGTCATTTACATGTACCATTTTTAACCACTAGTTTAACGGTTGGGGTCACTGAAGTTCGCCTATTTCATACACAATACAAGCATAGAATTTGTCCCACATTGTTCAGATTCTCACATTATTCATGACGCACAACAGATTTGATTCTGTACTATGGACAATGTACCGCTGGTCAAGCAAGATTAAAATGTTCATCCAACTCTCTAAGTGGTCAGACTGGCTTACAGTGTAACTGTTATTGACACGCACCTTTTTCTACCTTGACAGTAGCTTTACATGTAAATTAAGATGACAGCTCCAGACGATTTCATACAGATGGAACATGTAACTAGATCTAAACAGGCATTTCTTTTCATTTTAGCAGTTGTCACTTCTGCATTTCCATACGGATCTTGAAGGATTAAGCAATTACAGCTTACAATGTACAATGTATCATAAACGTTACACACATGCCAAGTTGCACCTATGTACAGTTTTACCTTTGAAGATTGATTTCTTTCATCCCCATCATCCAAAATTTCTTAATTATTTGAGGAGTGCCCTTATAGGCAAGATTTTTAATCTGTGCACAAGGTACCATGATTTGCATTTTGGAAACTCTGAGTGCCACAGTGAAAGGGATGGTCAAGTAAACTGTTCATGTAACATTTCAACATTAAGATTTTTACAGGCTGGTTTTCACTAGCAACAGAATTGAGTTGGAGTCAGCATTGTAAACCTTACAGTGATTATGTCGCTCACTAGTGAAAACTAGATTTTCAAAGACGGAAGCAGGACAGGAAGAAACAAACCAATCACAATGAGTGAGAAGGAGCACTTTGATAGGTTCATTCTGACACTTCTGCTTATGGCTCTGACAATCTACATTGCGGGTTGAATGTGTTGGGACAGTCAACATGATACAAGCAAAATTCACTCCAATTACCCCCCCCCCCCCCCCCCATCAAACAATGTTGAGCTGGGAGCATAGGAGAGACATTAACCAAGCAAAAGAAGTGTCAATGTTTGCTGAGAGCTTTTCAACATTGCCTAGGGGAGGTGGTGGGGGGGAGGGGGTTAGGGTGGGTCTATGGTCATAATAATGATGCCAGGAGCCATTGTAGTTTATGCACCATACCATAGTAAGAGGAATCAAGAAAAAGGAAACATGCTGATCCTTCCAACTCTGATTCTGCTCACCTTATAACTCTGCTCATGATTCTGCTGGCAACTGCGACTCAGATTCCCTCACTAGTGATAACCAGCCTAAGATAAGATAAGATAAGATAAGATAAGATAAGATAACTTTAATTTAACACGGTAGAATTCATCAGTAAAAATTTTACAAAATCCTCTGCCTAATTACAACTTTGTCTAGGAATTAATTACTAAAAATAAACTGCTTTACATGAATGCCGTGTCTGAGAAAAGAGTACAATTGCTAAGTTTATACAGAAAAGCGTCAAGGGACTCTGCTTGCCGTACATCAAGGTTTTAGCCAGAAGGAGTTGGAGACCAAATTCCCTTAAAATTCTAAATACTTTTATGTGGAGACATGTTTCCTGGACATCCACTTTTCTATGCCTGACTAAAAGCTTGGCTATCCCCATGGGTCTGGATATTTGTCCATTCATACATGTAACAATGACATATCACTGGGGTCATATGCGAGTATAGCAGTTTTAACCATATGTGCTCCCCTTAAAGGCTTTGATAAAACAGCCCCAAACATAATGTAAGAGTAACACAGAAATGATTTTTTTAAGTTTATTAATGCCCTTAATGTCCACTTTTTTATTATTCTGTGGAAAACATTTTCTTGTACTAATTTCTAGAAATTAGTACCTGTATATATTAGTGGTTTTCTGACATTGTTTTTTAAATGGGCTCTACAAATAACTCCAGCATACTATAAGCTATGTAAGCACAGTGAATTGTTTTTGTCAGCCTTCATGTACACTGTAGTGAGATACTATAGTTTTGTGCAGAACAAAGACACTTGCCAAACAAGCTACAAAACCTATCCTTGATAACACATGTAGCTTCAGACACCTGTCAAATAGTCAAGGCTCTATATCCATACACAACAGGGGAAGATTACCATGTGAATTTAAAAGGTAAAAATTAAAGCACATATTTCTGCCACCAATTGCATGACACACAATAGCTATTAAACCATGTGTACTGAGTGATTATCATTTATTTGTTTAAAGGATAACCTTAATAGTTCAAACTATATGTACCTTGTTCCATTTTCTTTATTGCTGTTGAAGATGCTATGCAATCAATGGTAGGTCAAGGTTGCTTACCATGTCAACGTTGTTCGCAAAGAGAGCTTTAGGCCATCAACTATCTGAAACTAAAACAAACAACTGTACTGAAATAATCTGTACAATAATGTTCTCTGGACAAGAGAATACTTGCCATTATTTTATAGCCCTTGATTACAGTCATTATACTACACGTATACAGTCAAACCTGTATTATACAGTCTGACACCCTTGGGGATTCTCTAGTGTCCATTTAGGGCCTGTTTATATGAGGTTTTTCAGCCCGCTCTACAGCCCGCTTTACTGCACTGGCTCGGCTCATGCTGATGCATGCTGATGCATGGTTTTGAAGTACATGTCATGATTACTGATATGTAGTATATCTGAGCATACACTTTTGGTTTTAGAGATATATGTAATAGTTCATCAGAGTCATTTTTTTTGAGGGGAGGAGGGGACAAACAAAACAAATTTGGAATAGAAAAAAGGAACCGCAGACCGGTTAGCTCAGTGGTAGAGCACCAGACTACCATGCGGGAGGTCGCGGGTTCTAACCCCGGCCAAACCAACACTCAGGGTCTTAAAAATAACTGAGGAGAAAGTGCTGCCTTTGTAATAACACCTGCAAATGGTTAGACTTTCTTGTCTTCTCGGATAAGGACGATAAACCATAGGCCCCGTCTCACAGTACTTTCACTTAATCTGATTCTGTGGGACGTAAAAGAACCACTAGGGACGTAACAAAACTCTGGCTGTGACCACCCTAGTGTCTGTCCTAGATATCTACATTATGGGGGCACTCATTAGTTACTTCATTAATTGTAAACTGCTCTAGCAGTCTGGTCAAGTCCCCCGGCCAGTGATGTAAACTATCCCTGAAAAGCCCCGACGGGGAGAGGATATCTATGTATGTATGTATGTATGTATGTAGGAAACCATAATACACAAGGCTTCAAATCGGTCATGATAAAACGCAGACTGCAGACCATGCAGACTGTGCAGACCATGCAGAGTGGGAAATTTTTTTTACTGCTTTACAAAAACAATCCGATTTACATTTGATTGAGGTGTTTATACTTTTTTCTTACTCTTTTGGCGACATTGGAACAGTTTCCATTTTATGGACACCTCATGAGGTGCTGTTCCTTCACACGCGTCACTTCACCATATCCATCAAATCGAGTCAGACAGCTTTGATTTGCAATCTGTGATTGGAGCCCCTGGAAACTTTTGACAAAAATAAAGCTGCATTCATGAAACCGTTTCAAGTGTTGGAAATAATTATTTATAAGGAAAATAATGCAATCTAATAACAATTTTGAGTAGCACCACCACGTCTAGCCGTAAGTAAACACAGGTTTAGATTGAGAAATATTCTTTGCTTAAAAGATAATTATGGAAATCCTTGCCATGACTGTGCGGATCTAGTTTGTCCTGTGAGAAATTTACAGTGCATTCTCAAAGGCTAAAATTATGCCACAAGACAGTCTAAAAAATGGAAGCTGTTGCAATGTCACCCAAAGAGTAAGAAAAAAGCATAAACACCTAAATCAAATGCAAATCAGACTTAAAATAAGCAATCAAAAAATTTATTAGTCTGCATGGTCTGCACAGTCTGCATGGTCTGCAGTCTGCATTTTATCATGACCGGCTTCAAATTCACCCAGTCAAGTGAATTCTGAACCTGTGCAAAACAGCATTACCTTATGATGCGAGCAGGTATATCACAGTTCAGCCAGACATGCAGGAGGATGGTTTATTCAAGTTATTTAGAAATCCAGCTTCTGAGAATACTTGTTACTATAGGAGATTGAAATTGTTATACATGTAAGGCAAAATTAATAAAGTCCTATAGTAAAATGACAATCTTATAATTGCATTATTCTCATGAATGTTTACAAAAAATCATGTTCAAGATTGCTTTTGCATGACATGTCAAAACCAATAGCCAAGGTACGTACATCAATACCAACAGGAAATAAGTATGTTGTGTGTATTCGCACGATGAAATGCACCTTTGGATGAGATTTGCTTTCTACTTGAATTTTTTTGTAAAAATCAAAACTCCCCATAAATACCACATCTGTACTATTCTCATCCATAACAAAAAAACATGTAGAGCTATTTCACATTAATTTTAGTCAAGTGGTTCCTCAAAATCACACAGGGATAATTTGGAATAGAAAAAAGGAACCGCAGACCGGTTAGCTCAGTGGTAGAGCACCAGACTACCATGCGGGAGGTCGCGGGTTCTAACCCCGGCCAAACCAACACTCAGGGTCTTAAAAATAACTGAGGAGAAAGTGCTGCCTTTGTAATAACACCTGCAAATGGTTAGACTTTCTTGTCTTCTCGGATAAGGACGATAAACCATAGGCCCCGTCTCACAGTACTTTCACTTAATCTGATTCTGTGGGACGTAAAAGAACCACTAGGGACGTAACAAAACTCTGGCTGTGACCACCCCTAGTGTCTGTCCTAGATATCTACATTATGGGGGCACTCATTAGTTACTTCATTAATTGTAAACTGCTCTAGCAGTCTGGTCAAGTCCCCCGGCCAGTGATGTAAACTATCCCTGAAAAGCCCCGACGGGGAGAGGATATCTATGTATGTATGTATGTATGTATGTAGGAAACCATAATACACAAGGCTTCAAATCGGTCATGATAAAACGCAGACTGCAGACCATGCAGACTGTGCAGACCATGCAGAGTGGGAAATTTTTTTTACTGCTTTACAAAAACAATCCGATTTACATTTGATTGAGGTGTTTATACTTTTTTCTTACTCTTTTGGCGACATTGGAACAGTTTCCATTTTATGGACACCTCATGAGGTTATTTCGAGCTATTAATAATTTTGAGGAAAAGAAAACACAAAAAGCTGAGATTAACTTTTGGCCTCTCACGTGAAAACATTCTTTGCAGTTGTCGGAAACTGGGGCTCACCAATTGCATGACAATGAGCTGTCAAGTCAATCAATTCTAAGTGACTGATTTTGTGGTGACAAGTTGAATGTCAAGTGTAATCGAAGACTTTTTGTGATTTGACGGCTGTGTATTTTAACAATCGAGCCAGCTTGAATTGAGATGAGTTGTGTTGTAACCTGTTAGTCGTCGAACCTGTGAGACAATTAAACCAAGTTCAGTAGCAAACCTGTGAATTCAACCCTTTGTGATTTATTTTATGGGATACCGTAAACCAAGCGTTTCCCACACGGTATCCATTCGGCATTTGCACAGCTGAACGGCCAGCAAGTGAATGGATAAGAAACAGCAGCTAGACAAGCAGTTCGAAACAGATCGGTTGAAAGGCTGAACAGATGCAATCTTTTATCGAATGCCTAGGATCGAACCGCTAAATGGCAGAAGTAACATTCGATTGAAATGTAAAAGAAATTATGACGCTGTTCCTTCACACGCGTCACTTCACCATATCCATCAAATCGAGTCAGACAGCTTTGATTTGCAATCTGTGATTGGAGCCACTGGAAACTTTTGACAAAAATAAAGCTGCATTCATGAAACCGTTTCAAGTGTTGGAAATAATTATTTATAAGGAAAATAATGCAATCTAATAACAATTTTGAGTAGCACCACCACGTCTAGCCGTAAGTAAACACAGGTTTAGATTGAGAAATATTCTTTGCTTAAAAGATAATTATGGAAATCCTTGCCATGACTGTGCGGATCTAGTTTGTCCTGTGAGAAATTTACAGTGCATTCTCAAAGGCTAAAATTATGCCACAAGACAGTCTAAAAAATGGAAGCTGTTGCAATGTCACCCAAAGAGTAAGAAAAAAGCATAAACACCTAAATCAAATGCAAATCAGACTTAAAATAAGCAATCAAAAAATTTATTAGTCTGCATGGTCTGCACAGTCTGCATGGTCTGCAGTCTGCATTTTATCATGACCGGCTTCAAATTCACCCAGTCAAGTGAATTCTGAACCTGTGCAAAACAGCATTACCTTATGATGCGAGCAGGTATATCACAGTTCAGCCAGACATGCAGGAGGATGGTTTATTCAAGTTATTTAGAAATCCAGCTTCTGAGAATACTTGTTACTATAGGAGATTGAAATTGTTATACATGTAAGGCAAAATTAATAAAGTCCTATAGTAAAATGACAATCTTATAATTGCATTATTCTCATGAATGTTTACAAAAAATCATGTTCAAGATTGCTTTTGCATGACATGTCAAAACCAATAGCCAAGGTACGTACATCAATACCAACAGGAAATAAGTATGTTGTGTGTATTCGCACGATGAAATGCACCTTTGGATGAGATTTGCTTTCTACTTGAATTTTTTTGTAAAAATCAAAACTCCCCATAAATACCACATCTGTACTATTCTCATCCATAACAAAAAAACATGTAGAGCTATTTCACATTAATTTTAGTCAAGTGGTTCCTCAAAATCACACAGGGATACTGTAGGTTTTTTCAAGCAAGAAAGGTTTAAAATACACTCAGAGAAATAGCACTTCAGTGTTTCAACATTGATCCTTTTCAACAAAACCACATCTTTTGGAGCCATAGCCCCTAAAATATTATTTTGCATAATAAGTAACTATAAGCTTCAGTTCAGTATTACAGCTGCTCTTTTGTGTTGACAAAGTTTTTTCCTTGGATTGTTCACCCTGATTGTGTTTTACACTGTAATTGATTCAATTCTTTAAACACAAGAGTTAAGCCAAACTTTAGTTTATGAATTGAATGAAAGACTTACTAAGAATTTGGTTTATTAACAGAGTTGATAATGTAAATTGACCACCGTACAGGGATTCGATTAGCTGACGTTTCGAGTGTTAGCCCTTCGTCAGAGCGAATAATCACTCAGCACAACGAAGCGCTAATGACGAAGGGCTAACTATGAAGGGATAATGCTCAAAAAGTCAGCTAATCGAATCCCTGTACAGTGGTCAATTTACATTATCAACTCTGTTGATAAACCAAATTTTTGTGTTTCACTCCCCCACCGACGCAGCACCACAGTTTCTTTAGAAACTAATCCCCTTCATTACTAAGAATTCATTTTGCTAAATTTGATTGTAAGTTACACAACCCGCCTTGATTAGCTTTGCTACATGCAGGTTGTGTATTTTTCTAAATTGTATATCAAATTAATGAATAAAAAGAAGTGAAAATGAAGTGAAGTGAAGTGGCCTTCTTTCTGGACTAGTGTTGAAAAATTTTCAGTTACATGTACACTGTGTTTTTTAACAGCAAAAGCATTTCCTTGCTAAGGCATTGACCATAACATATTATTAACTAGAAAATATACTGTACCCTATTCTTAACAACCAAGACTGGTGTCAGGTCCTCAAACCATTTGCTTTCAAGAATCCTTCTGCTGTATCTAATTCAACCTGCCAAAATAAATTGCATTGATTTAATGAGTATCCACAATCATCACACTTTCTAGACTTTTGGGATGGTTACTTGAGAAACTTTATGGTATTTCATCAAGAAAGGAGATGAGACCGTTGTGTGTATGGCCTGTACTGAAACCCATCTGTCGATTTTAATCCATTTCTTCAGTCTATCACTAAATGTTCACTGGTGCACTGCAGACCCATACACTTTAAATGTTTATTAATTGAAGCTTAATTAACCTTGTGTATGCAAGTGAAAACACATGCTTTGAAGTAAATATGGCTTTTTGCAGTGACACCGGTCCTCGATATTGAATATAAATAATATCTTCATGATTCTTCAATTGATACCTGCGAAAAATGCAGCACGTTTAAAGCTGATCATTTTGAGACAGATGCTTTATATTTATTTACGACGAGCGGTACGGGTGTTGCAATTATGTCTGCACCAATTCGTGGGACTTGCGAATAAAATAAAGCTTCATGTATTGATATAATCGATCTTGATAGAAACCCTTTTGTATTCAATAATTTTCACTTTGAATCCGGACGAATGTAAACACTCTTTACCCTTCAAAATGATCGCCATTTCAGGTAGAATACATTTAAAGTATCGAGTGTTCGATCGTCCGTTGTGAAAGAGGAGCCGGTTCCAAAATTTTAAAACACAAGAAAATACAAAAAAAAGATTAACTTACCTCAGGAATAATCGAACAATCTTTCGCTTGCAGTTGAGCCATACTTTCCTAGTGGAAGACGTAACTTATTTTGAACCCAACGGCGTTAAAAAAAGCGCCAGTAACGGCGCCAAAATTATAGTGGCGCGGTTACCGAGTTAAGTGAGCCCACACTGTCGCTGGCAGCGTTTGACTATTGAGCTTTGACAGATACTACGTATATGGTATAATCAAAAATCGAGCCACAGCCCGAACGTCCAGCCCGACTCATTTTTGAAGTGTTTTTTGGAATTTGCTTACTTATTTGACAGCCATTCTTCCGATTTGCCGCTTCATTTACATGTTTGCAGTCGATTACCAAGGTATCAAGATCCTCTTGTCCCCTTTTCGTTTAAGGTATAATCGGCTTACCTTATAAATGACACCAGAAAGGAATGTATGCATTGTTCCAGTTAACTGAAGTTAAGGCCAATATTGAACTCCTTTTTCCCGGGTTCAATTACTTTTAAGGGGAGAAGAAACAAATGCTTCGATTTCAAGTTATTGAAAAGTTTTCATTCAACAGCCCACCCGGGCCTTTCTCACGTGAATGGTAACTTGAGGATTCTTCCTGCCCTGGCGAAACAACTAACTTGTAAACATTACGTTACACTAAAAAATCATGCTTACCAGAAAATGACCCTGTTAATAACTTTTACGGGAACATTTACCCTATTTTCATGAAACAACATTTCCATGTTATTTACATCTGATGTTCTTCAAATTATACTTCCAGAAATGACTTTTAATCATTATTTACAGTAAATTTACATGTTCCCCTAAAACATGAAAGTTTCATGTAAATTCAGTTTACAGGATTGTATCCATTTACATGTTATTTACAGGATAGTTTGAAACCATTTACATGAGTGAGATAATGTAAATCTACTTGAAATAATTTACATGTTATTTACAGGTTCGTCAATTTATACTACAAGAACATGGTCCTGTAAATAACTATTTACAGTACATTTACATGATCCACTCTAACATGTAAATATCTTGTAAATTTTAATTTACAAAACCTTAACATGTAAATTATAATTTACAAAACATGTAAATCCAGATTTACACTTTGGAAATTGGATTTACATGCGCCTGTAAATTTTCAACTTTTCCAGTGCAGGTTGTCAAAACGTCAGTCAATGTCACCACAAACAGTCCTTCTCAGGACTACACTCACCCGGACGATCGTGCTTCACTTAGTTATTAAATAAACTTGTTGACTGTATCTTTTGAGAGCGTTAGTCGCACATTCTATTGATCAAACACTTAAACCAGGGGCACCCAACGAGCCAAATCAAGCACAAACTATAGAAAGGCATTTTTAAGTGCCTTGTGGTGTTTGAAGTCTGTTTAAGGCGATGTTTTCATAATCTAGAAGAAGTTCATGATTATCTGTTTTCTTTCCGAAAATATTAGCTGACGTTTTTGATTGCCAAAAACAGCAATTACGGCCTTTCCGAAAACCTCAGGGGCTATGATTTCCCAATTTCGAATCTTTTAGGCCATGTACACGTTTTAGTTACGAAAATCCGAGTGCACTCTTTAATCGACGCCGAAAGCGCAAGGCGAATTACCCTCCACCGAACAGATATCTGCCGAAACTTGTCGTTGGGTGCTCCTGTTAAACGCGCTGAAATTAGTTCAAATGCTATTTTTTTCGCGACATAGCTCTCAATAGAAGTTTGGCACACATGAATTATATGTGGCCTTCTGAACAATTTTAACTACATTGTTCTCTTATAAATCACGAGACATGGCACGTGACCCATTTATCTTAAAATAGCCTTTGAGCAATTGCGGACTCTTTAAGAAGAATGAACAGGTACAAAATGATTGCAATTGTGCTTTTTGTTTCGTTTATTTGTTTTACACCTTTTTAAGAAGTTGGGATAGATTAGTCATTAGTTCTTAGCGACTTTGTTTCACTGATAATTAAATCATGCGGCGGCTTGTTCTTGTGTAATTTAACTGTGATGTAAGTATTCGTATGTTAAATTCACTTAAGTTTTAAAAATGCTGCGCTATAAATGTGAAAATGAACGTCTCTTGCCTTAGCGTGGGTTTGCATTTGTGTCTTCGGTGCTACTGGAAGAATAGTGCGCTGCATACATATATACATACATACATATACTTATTGAACACATCCCCATCTAAGGCTTTTCAGTGATCAAGTAAGATTACAGATAATAAAAAAGCTAAAAAACTACTATATGCATTTAAATTACATTAAAATAACTAACTACATACGATATCGCTCCTCATATTCAGTATAAATTATTTGACTGAAAATAAAATCATTGTTGGCATAAAAATTCGTTCAGAAGTTGAGTTTTCAACGCTATTTTGAAAATAGCGGGGTTCTTGCATAATTTTAGGCTTGAGTCGAGCTTATTCCAGGTAGATACACTTCTATGGTGAAGAGTTTTCCGTCCTGTTGCAGTTTTAAAACGAGGTGTGTTTAGTTGTTGAGAATTTCTGGTTGTATGTCCAGACACGCTGCCTCTTGTAACGAGCTTAGAAGTTAAATATTCAGGAGCATGACCCTTCATACATTTAAATGTTAAGGTAGCGTCTCGAACATTACAAGCTGAGGGGATGACCATATGACGAACAGTAATACAGGTTACTGAAAACAATCGCGTTAATTATTGTTTCGAGCAACGCCTTCTCAAAAACGAATCCGATTCGGCTTATTTGAGATAGTTTGGACATGCAAGATGACACAGTAGCAGAGATATGGTCGTCAAACGATAGTGTGGGGTCAAAAATTATTCCCAGGTCTTTGACTGAATGAGCTGGGATAATTTCCTTTTCTAGCAGGGATAATAAAAGTCGGGTAGTTTCAACGAAGTTCTTCTGCTGCCAAAAACAGATGCTTTATAATCGACGACAATACCCGGCTTAGGAGAAATAGTCATGCTCGTGTCATTTGCTGATGAGCTTGAGTCGCCTGTGAGATGCGAGTACCTCGAGAATAGCTGCTAGCCAATTGCACAGAATGAAAAATCAATGCCGTTATTCTGCCCGATAACATGCTGTCAACCAAACATTGTCTATAGAAATATTCAGTTTTAAACTATGTTCCATGTACTCCCGAGTAAGTTCGCAGGGCTCTTCGGAAGATGATTTTAAAGAGAAAAATCCCTCATCCAAATCAAGTAAGAAGTCAGACTCATTTTATGTGGACACCCCTTTTTTCCTCCATAAAAACCTAAGGAAAATAGCATGTGGACCATCTGGAGTCAATAGATAGCCAATCCGATTTCAGGTTATAAATATCTCATGCGCAAGCAGCTATCTATTGAAAAGACAAACTATCATGAGGAGCAGTAAAGGAGTCTCCACGTGCACATTGCTGAGAAACAACTTCAAAAGCGAATCGCCTTCATCAAAGTCAATCTTCCGTCAGCAGAACATTGGCCAGTTTACTTCCGTTGTTGACGCCATATGATAGTTTGACGATTTCACTAAGTGTTCGAAAGAAGGGCAACTAATCTAGACCAACTGACTGCGAGCTGTGTGCGACAGCACTGAGCTCTATAAATACTGGATGTAAAGCAGTCGGGGCCTTCGAATTCAGTTCTGGTAAACGTCGCACTTACGCTTTACTCATGATCAAAATCGCTCGATCAGCGAACTACCATGTGCGGACTGGTACACATGGCATGTAAAAGGTGAATAAAATCTTAAGGGGACGAGACAAAGGCAACGAACTATATCTCTAAAGGAAAATTAATTAGAACAAGGCAGACAAATAATGAATTAATGTTCATGTTACGGTGACTCGAAATTTTAGTGTATATATCCTTTCATTTATAGCTTGAATGAGATCAATACAAAGTGAAGACTACAGCTGGATAAAGAGGGAAGCTTTGTTTTAGGATGTCTAACGATACTGAAGAAAAAAGTTCGCCAGTACAGCCTGACACCATCTGGTTTGCTGTTTTTATTGCTGAATACTCTATGGTATTTGTTTTTAACGCCTTCACTCTCATCGACTTCATAAGATACCGCCAATTACGCAAGTGCAGTACGTACCTGGTAATAAACTTGACGGTGGCTGATTTACTTGTAGGCGTAGTCGCGGGACCCTTGGAGTCATACACCAACATTGACGAGAAAGAACCTGGGCTTGGGTTCAGCTGGAACGATTTCAGCATGTTAATCATAAATTACATATCTACAGCAGCTTCCTTGACTAATCTTTGGTTGATTTCATTAGAGCGCCTTCACGCGACACTTTGTCCTTTTCAGCATTGTTTACTTGGGTTTTACTTTATAACCATCTTTTTCGGTTGGCTGTTAGCTGTGATAGATAGATAGATAGGTAGATAGATAGATAGATAGATAGATAGATAGCTTTAATTCAAATCACATGGCAGTCCTCTAAGGCTGAATTGCATGAATTTACAAATACATTTGATATAAGATTTAAAATATGAAAAAGTACTGATTATAGACAAAATTGTACTTTAGAATTCTACTTTATAAAATTATACTTAAAATGAGATTATACTTTATACAAAAACAAAAACTACTAATGCTTGCACATAGATGGCAAAAATGTGCTAGAAAAACGCTTGGTCCGCATGACTGGGTTTGCAAAGTGGCGTTGTCTCCTGAGGTTATAATGACAATAGTTCTTGGGAGGGAGAAAACGATGCAACTTATGATCTGGATTAGATACAATAGAATCAAACAATTTTTTACATTGATGTATGCGCCTGTCCTCTAAAGGTGCCATATTGAACATTGACATGCTGTCATCGTAGGAAAGGCCTGGCGAAATGATTGATAGTGCACGTTTTTGAATGCGTTCAATATCTTTACTTAAATAGTCAGGCAATGCGTGATGATACAGGGGGGCACAATATTCTAGGACAGGCCTAATACAAGTGAGATAGAAGCAAATAATATCGTGTGCTGGAACATTTGCACGCTTAAGTAATATAAGAAAGTAAATTCTCTTGTTGGCCTTTTGGATTATATCCAAGACGTGACAGTTCCATTGGAGTGTGTTGGTTATAATAACTCCTAGCAATTTAACACTATCTACGCGTTCGAGTTCTTGAGAGTTCACAGTAACTGCGTCAAAATGATGTTTAACCTTCTTAAAGTCAATAACGAGTTCCTTGCACTTATCCACATTCAGCTGGAGCTTGTTGGTTGTAAACCACTGCTCAACAGCGTTAACAGCTACCTGCATCCCACTTTGACCTCCACTTGGAATCACTTCAGCGAGCGTGGTGTCATCCACGTATTTCCATACGTTATACCCAGAATAGTGGAGATCGTTGATCATCAAAATGAAAAGCCAAGGGCCAAGTTTTGTGCCCTGGGGCACGCCAGATGTACTGCGGGTACTGTCATCTTTCTCTTTAAACAAGTCGGGAGCTATTTGTTTATAACATCAATACTTGTATTTACCCTCCTTATAGCAAGTGTGTGTATGCCATCATTATAATAAAGGTCAAACGAAACCCTCCTCCCCAGCATTCCAGCATTCTCGTTTCAGAGAGGAAACTTACTGTAACTTTATTCATAGTTACTGTTGTCTCAATACTGACAATTTTGCCTCTGGATGCTTACGACGGCTTTCTCTTAATTCAATCAGCAAGTGAATGGCCCTACAGGAGATATGGTTGGGATATTGTACGCTTCTTGTTTTATATAAATTCCATGGTTTATCCGTCAATATATACCGTACGAATGCAAGAGTTTAGAAAGGCAGCCAGGGGGCTTATTGGTACTAAGACTCAAGAGCCTTCGTGCATACAATCCATTGAGCTTCCTGTATTGTCATGATGCAAAGCAAAAGATACTGTACCAGGGTTTGGGTGTTTAAAACATTTCATAATGTTCCAAATAGGTACTGATAAAAGATCAGCAGTAATGAGAGTGATATTGCAGGTTTAGAAATTGCCAGAGCAAGCAAATAAAGCAATCTTCAGGGGCACCCAATGAGCAAAATCAACCAATAAAGCTGTCAAAAGGCATTTTAAGTACCTTATATATGGTGTTTGAATTCTTTTTAAGTGATTTTTTCCGGCGTCAGCTAGAAGAATTTCATCTGTTCGTATTCCCTTGCTGAAATTTTAATTGCCCGAAAATGTAAAGGGAACAAAATCTTCCTTTTAGAAAATGCTAGCTGAAATGAACTTTCTACGAACTTTCAACTTTTTAATTTCCATAAACAGCAATTACGACTATTCCGAAAACCTCAGGGGCTATGATTTCCCCATTGCGAATCTCTTAGGCCATATTTCAGTTGCGATAATCCGAGTGCACTCTTTAATCGACGCCAAAAGCTCAAGGCGAACTACCCTCCACAGAACAGATATCTACCGAAACTTCTCGTTGGGTGCCCCTGAACCTTGCCAAATGTTCAAATAGCTACCTGATTACTGGAGAGATTCTATACTATATTCCAAGGGCTAGAAGAGCTACTGCTTTATAGCAGGATGTTTTTGTCTTGTTACAGTCTACTTCTACTCCGATGAAATTAATTTTGGAATTAATATCGTGGGACGTCTGCAACCTAGTTTTTGATTGCGTAACCTGAAGTATAAATTGCGTAGAGGTAGAAGAAAGGGTATCGAAAAAAGGGATTCGTCTGGGGCGTAACCAGGATTTTTTAAAGAGGGGGAGGGGGTCACACTGTGTGAAACAGAGGGTACTCACCAGATTGCCGCCTGAATATTGTAGGTTGTTTGCTTAAAAAAAGGCTTACAAAAGGGGTGGTCACGGGGACGCCAGGACCCCTCTAGGTACGCCCTTGTTCATGTATAACTTGCCATACAATGCTTCTATAGAGGCTCAAAACCACTGCAGACTCTCGTTATTTTTGACTATCCACAGCTCATATGAAGTCAAACATATGAAAATAAATTATTGTAGATTAACTTAACGAACACTCTGCAGTATTACGATTAACAAATAAAAGTATTGTGTTAAGTCTTTACAAATTGCCATTCTTAATAAAGCTTGGCAGTGCGTCAGTGGGTATGTGCATGTTGGTCGTCAATAAAATTATAAAAAGAGTGCCAAATGACTCCGAAAGCATGAGCATGAACTGCGTTGGGTAACTGAGAACGAGTTTATCATCATTTTTCATGATACAGAGTTTGCAAAGCGAAAGCAGTTGCTTCGTTTAAGGCTGGACATAGTTTTGCTATGTGTGATAAGATCGCCAGTAAGGAGGGAGAGTCGACCGAGGGTTCGCTGCTAAAGAGGGTGTTTTCAAATTCTTAATTCTTGAATTTCGTGTAACACAAAATTACTCAAACTTGGAATCCCTTGTGAATCCCTAGTGAACAAATCTCTACATTGATATGTATTTGCCAATTTTAGCCCGCTTAAAGTCAGAAGAACAATCGGCAACGGTCGCTTCGCAGCATTGTTTCATATCAAACTGGGGTTCAAGGAGGACTTGGAAAGAATCGTTGTTCATGTTGGTGTGTTTTTTACCTTGGAGCTTTCGAGAATTCGCTGAGCTTGTTGGAGCCGATTTCCAGCGATTTGGAAACTGATTTGATGACGAGTAAATTATACGTGTCTGGATAATTGTTTTCCCCATGTTTGATGTTTTTACCTCAAGGTCAGTTTGTGTAATGGGTTATGCGGCTTTGGTCAACTCTTCAGTAGCTTGCCTAAACTGCGCCGGTGATAATTAATTGCTCTTTCTCGCTGAGATCTCTGTTGATGAACCGGATCAAAAGCCAGATAACAATAGTTGGCCAATCAAAGGCATCATTTAACAATTGTGCGGTTTGAAATCAAAAACAGAAAACCACGATGGATCAAGGATGAAAAAGGGCCTTTAAACAATTTATGTCACAGGGTAGGTAGGTAGGTAGCTTTATTAAAAATCCATTGCAGCCCAAGGGCTGGATTACGGACTGTACAATACGTAATACTGAAATACGAGGGTAGAGAAAAAAAAATATTATAAATAAATAACAGTGTATAAATAAAACAAAAGAACAAAGATACTACGTCATGAAATTTAAAAAATAACCGCGAATTTACGATAAAACCACTAGAAAATAGCCGCGTTATGCATGATAAAACTATTCATTAGTCTATTTGTTCTACAAAGAGGTCGTTAAAAGCACGCTTTCTCCTTAAGGCTACAGTACTAAGATTACGTGGCGGCAAAAGGCCATGTAATTTGTGGAGGCTGTTGTCCTTAATCTCATTGAATAGGCGCTCTGTCAGCCACTGGCGCGGTTGATGGAGGGTGACAATGTTGCACTCTTTGAGAGCCTCTTGAAAGCCTAAATCTGGGAAAATAATTCTAAGTGCACGGCGTTGAATTTTCTCTAGCTCTTCAGAGAGATACTCAGGCAGACCATTGTGGAAAACTTGGCACACATACTCAGACATGGGCTGGATACACGTAGTATAGAAACAAAGTAGCTGCGCAGGATCTCCTTTTTATAGCTTAGCTGCCTTAATAGATATAGCCTAGAGGCTCCTTTTTTGATAACATACTCTATGTGAGCGTTCCACTTTAGATTGTTTGAAATTGTGAGACCAAGAAGTTTTGCGCTAGTTACAACCTCTATTGGTTTGTTGTTAATAGTAACTGCTTCGAAAGGATCTACAGACCTTGAGAAACTTATCTGCAACTCTTTACACTTGGTCTCATTCAATTGGAACTTATCTATTTCGGCTTGCCTAACTAGGTCGTCTACAGCAACTTGGATTCCACTTGGTTGGCCCTTGTGGACTGTCTCGGCCACCGATGTGTCATCGACGTACTTCCAAAGGTTGACGCCATTGACATTGATGTCATTTATCATGACCAGGAAGAGCCAGGGCCCCAATTTGGTCCCCTGCGGAACACCTGTCCGGACAGTTCCCCAATCCGAGTAGCAGCCGTGGGCAAGTTTCACTCGTTACTTCCTGTCAGTAAGAAAATCTGCAATCCAGTCTAGCACCCAAGCTGGAAGCTCATACTTGCAGAACGATTTGTTAGATAATTTAGTCATATATCATGATCGGTGATAGCTGAGTTAATCTTTTGTCTCACGATTGAGTCATAAAGATGTGGATCGCGACGTTTCGGCCGCTATACTGCTGGTCTTCATCAGTCGATGATGTCGACTGGCTGCGTGTGGTTATAAGAAGCACCGTGGATGGTGGTGATTGGTGCGTTACGATCCCCACGTAGGCTGTTGTTCATTGGAGGATTTCGATCCTTGTCGTTCAGACTAGAAATTGTTCCCTCAGCGGTCCGCTTTGGTACTGATCGACAACAACAACAACAACAACAATCTTTATTTTCGTTCCCGGAAATTACACAGTGTAGACAAATACAAGAGATAAAAAATTACAATAGAAAAGAGCACAGCCACTTAGAAATAGCAAAGCTAATCGAGCTAAGTGGCTGGGCCAAGCGGAAAAAAATTTGCTAATACACTTACTGAACATAGAGCAATAGACAGGATTACGTTTACACACACACACGTACACACAAATAACAATAGACAAGGGGATGTGTACACACGAGAACTGGAAAATAAAGTACATCAATGAACCAGTCAGTAGTTGGAGATAAGTGATTCTTTTATGCTGATCTTAAAACAAGTACGACTTTTAGATTTTAGTGAGTCTTCAATGGAATTCCAGACTTTAACTCCAGAGAAACGAATGTTAAATTTGCCATAATTGGTCCTCGCTTTGGGCAGATAGTATGAAATCTTACTTGCCAGTCTGGTTTGATATTGATGCACTTTGTTGATACTCATAAAGAAATCGTTAAAAATTAAAGGCAGTCTGTTGGAGTAATAGTCATACATGAATAAAGCACAATACACGTATAATAAGTCACTTAGTTTAAGTAGTTTTAATTTCCGAAAGAGTGGACTAGAGTGGCAATTATATTCTGAGAATGTTATTATTCTGACGGCTCTTTTTTGCAAGGTGATAAGAGGTAAGAGAGTTGTTTGATATGTAGTCCCCAGGTTATTAGACTATAAGTCAGGAAAGGATATATAAGTGAGTAATACAGCTGTACAAGGACCACATCGGTCACAGAATACCTTATCTTAGATAGTATGCCAATACATCTCTTAATCTTTTTTGAAATATGTAAAATGTGATACTTCCAACTGAGATGTGAATCAATGATGAGACCCAAGTACTTAATAAATTTTTCTTGTGCAATCTCCCTATTATCAATTGTCAATTTGACTAAGTGACCTTTGACCTTTTGAGGGGGATGGAAAATAATGAAATTTGTCTTATCTATATTTAATGAAACCTTATTCGCCGTAACCCAGTCAGAGACCATTTTCAGATTATAATTAACAATGGACTCGAGTTCTGCTAACTTAGAATTAGAGTAAAATAGATTTGTATCATCTGCGAAAATGTGAAAGTCAAAGACATTGCTGCACTTACTGAAATCATTGATATATAGGAGAAATAGAAGAGGGCCTAGCACAGAACCCTGTGGGACACCATGAGTAATTAGGGTGTCTTCTGATTTAATACTACCTATAGTAACATACTGCCTCCTATTGCTTAAATAGGAAGCAAACCAGTCATTAGCAATACCACGGATTCCATAGTGGCTTAATTTCTTTAGTAATATGTTATGATCAACAGTATCAAAAGCCTTAGAGAAATCAAGAAAAATTCCACAGGAAAATAGGCCATCTTCAATTGCTCTCTGCATTTTGTCTGTAATTAAAAGAGTTGCATGAAGAGTGGAATGATTTCTCCTAAAGCCAAATTGTTTGTCATATAGAACATTATATTTTTCAATAAAAGTGATAAGTCTATTATACACAAGCTTCTCCAGGATTTTATTGAAAATGGAGAGCAATGAAATAGGTCGGTAGTTATTCATGCAAGTGACTGAGTCCTTTTTATGAACTGGAATAACATTAGCTAACTTAAATTGGTCAGGCACACACCCACTACTAAACGAAATATTAAAAATAAATTCCAAGGGGAATGATATGCAGGTTTTTAATAGCTTTAGCAGGCATACAGGAATGCTAAAAGGACCAGAAGCCTTGGACGAGTTCAGGCTAGAAATTATCTCTTCTATCTCTGCTGCAGAAGCAGGAAATAGCATAAAACTATTTGCCAGCGAAGGACCAAGGAAGTCTAGGGGATCAATATCAACTTGAGGAATGTCTTCTGCTAATTAACTGCCAATTTGAGAAAAATGATCATTAAAAGCTGAGGCAGTAGTATAGTACTTGGGGGTCCTAGCGCATTTTCCACATCAGCGCATTTTCCACCGCTTGGTCAAGGTCAAGGTCACATTTTTGAAATCAGTTGGTTCAATTTCTCGGAAAATTACCATGTGTAACTTTCTCGGAAAAACAGTACTTGGGGGTCCTAGCGCATTTTTCCACAGCAGCGCATTTTCCAATTTTGCGCCGTAAAATTTAACAGCGCATTTTTCCCAAGGTCAAGGTCAAATTTTCCAAATCTAAAATTAGCGTTTTCTCCCAGAATACTTCAATATTTTAGGCATCAGGATGATGAATGAAAGAATTGAGTAGTATTCGTCGAGAAACGGCTGATTTCAATATTCTAAGCGGAATGAGCATATTTGAGTAGTATTCGTCGAGAAACAGCTAATTTCAACATTCTAAGCGATGATTAGTATATATGAGCAGTATTCAGGTAGAACGGCATTTTCCCATTTCCAAGGTCAAATTTCTCTTTAAGTACTTTATGATATAAAAAACACTTAAGGACATGTCGCTATAGGTTAAATGGAGAATGACGAAAGAAAGAAATCTCCGGGCCTTGGAAAAGCCCTCTCAAATCAGGTCAGGTAGCCAGATGGTAAATGGCCTGAGTCAGAAAAATATCGGATCAGGTAGCCAGATGGTAAATGATCCGAGTCAAAAAATTATATATTCTAATAGTATAGACATGGAAAATAGAAATAGTATTTTCAAAGAATTATTGAAAAGATTAGGCCGTATGGATGTTGGCGAGATGAGGCGATTGGTTAGTCTCGCTGATAACATCAAAAAGCAGAAGCCAATTCCAGCACCTCGCAAGAGTGTGAAGCAGATGGTTAAAGATTATGAAGACAACATAATTCTTCCACCACCACAATTTAGAGATAGACCAGTACCAAAACCAAGAACTAAAAAACTAGCCCAATACCAGAACCAAGGACTAAGATAGAGCAAACAGATAAAGCTCTCAAAGGATACACCAAATCATTTCAAATAGATATCAAAAATTACAAAGACCCGCTATTACAACTGCAAAACACAAGAAAGGCTGTAGCGTACCGTCTTGTAAGTTTACTAAAATCAATGAAAGGACTGAAATTCGTTGAAACACTAAAGGTAACATTCAGAAAAATGTCTGATGGTGAAATAATACATAAAACAGCCTTTTTCAACAGTCCACCTCAAACAATTATAAATAATCTCCAGATCAGTGAATCACTTCAAGCGTCAAAACAAAATATATTAAATAAGATTGCAGTTTGGATTTCAGAAGGATCTGGCTGGGTTGTGGAATCAGTCGACAAGCATTTTCTAAATGTTGTAATATATCAGCCAATGAAAGGCTCATCATATATCAAACTACCCCCAGAATTAATGAATAAAATGAAGGGATTGATTAACATGAAGAATAATGACAATGAATGCTTCAGATGGTGTCACATCAGACATTTGAATCCACAAGATAAAGACCCTCAGAGAATAAAAAAATCTGATAGACAACATATTAATACGTTAGATTATTCTGGCGTTGAATTCCCCGTCACAACTAAACAGTACAACAAGATAGAAAAACAAAATGAGATCAACATCAATGTATTTGGTTATGAAAACAAACAACCATATCCAATTTATGTTTCAAAAGAAAAGTATGAAGACTGTTTGAATCTTCTATTGATTACAGAAAATGAAAACAAACACTACGTTTTAATCAAAGATTTCAAAAGGTTCATGTATAATCAAACAAAGCATAAAGAAAGAAAACACTTTTGCATGCACTGTCTACAATGTTTCAGCTCAGAAAGAGTCTTGAATGATCATGTGGACAACTGCATACTGGTTAATGGCACACAAGCAATAAAGATGCCAAACAAAGACAATAATATTCTAAAATTCATCAACTTCCATAAACAACAGCAAGTACCATTTGTAATCTATGCTGATTTTGAGGCTATAACTGAGAAAATACACGGTTGTCAACCCAACAATGATAAATCATACACTGAAGCCTATCAGAAGCATACTGATTGTGGATATGGTTACAAGGTTGTTTGTTGTTATGATGATAAATACAGCAAGCCAATACAAATATACAGGGGTGAAAAGGCTGTATACAAATTCATGGAAGCTATGTTAGAGGAAGTTAAATATTGCAAGAAGATTGTAAAAGAATTCAACAAACCATTGAAAATGACTGAGGATGATGAAGAGAAATTCCAAAAAGCCAAAGAATGTCACGTTTGTGATAAAAAATACACTGAAAAGGATATCAGAGTACGAGATCACTGCCACATTACTGGTCAGTATAGAGGATCAGCTCATCAAGAATGTAACTTGAAACTTAGAGTTAACCCAGAAGAAGTGAAGATACCTGTTATATTTCACAATCTAAGAGGTTATGATAGTCATTTTATTATGCAGGAGATTGGAGCCATTGTCAAGAAACACACCTTCACAAATAAAAAAGGTGAAAACTGTCAAATGAACATCAATGCTATCCCAAATAACATGGAGAAGTATATGGCTTTCATGCTTGGCAATCACTTGACCTTTCTTGATAGTTTCCAGTTCATGAGCTCCAGTTTGGAAAAACTTGTAGGCAATCTACCAAAAGAAGCCTTGAAATACACCTCACAAGAGTTCAAGGGAAAAGATCTTGATCTGATGGCACAGAAAGGTGTTTATCCTTACGACTACATGGACAGTTTTGATAAATTCAATCAGAAGCTGCCCTCAAAAGAAGAATTCTATAGCATACTGAGTGATACGCATATATCAGATGAAGACTATACACATGCTCAGACAGTGTGGGAAACATTCTCTTTGAAAAACATGGGTGAGTATCATGATCTGTACCTTAAAACAGATGTACTCCTGTTGGCTGATGTATTTGAGAACTTCAGAAGAACATGTCTCGAGTACTACAAACTGGATCCGTGTCACTATTTCACATCTCCTGGTTTATCATGGGATGCAATGTTAAAGATGACTGATATCAAACTGGAATTGATGACTGACATTGATATGTTCCAGTTCATTGAAAAGGGTATGAGAGGTGGTATCAGCTATATTGCCAATCGTTACGGTAAAGCTAATAATAAATACATGAAGAAGTATGATGAGAAGGCGCCCTCAAAGTACATCATGTATCTTGATGCAAACAATCTATACGGATGGGCAATGAGCCAATACCTCCCAACTGGTGGATTCAAATGGATGACTGAGAATAAAATGAATAATCTCAACCTGGCAAAGTATAGAGAAGACAGCAATAAGGGTTTGATTCTGGAAGTTGATCTGGAATACCCCAGGAGTTGCATGATCTGCATAATGATTACCCGCTTGGACCAGAGAAGGTGAAAGTAACTGGAGACATGCTTTCAGATTACTGTAAAGACATAGCAGAGAAATACAATATATCGACTGGTTTGGTACATAAACTGATGCCAACATTAAGCAACAAAGAGAAGTATGTTCTGCATTACAGGAACCTCCAATTATACACAGACTTGGGTTTGAAGGTAACAAAAATCCATAGAGTGCTAGAGTTCAAACAATCACCTTGGCTGAGACAGTACATTGATTTCAATACACAGAAAAGAACTAATGCCAAGAATGCTTTTGAGAAAGATTTCTTCAAGTTGATGAATAACTCAGTATTCGGCAAAACTATGGAAAATCTCAGAAAGAGAGTAGATGTCAGATTGGTGACTGATGAGAAGAAGCTATTGAAATTAGCCAGTAAACCAACTTATGTTAGCAGTAAGATATTCAATGAAAATCTGGTAGCAGTGCATAAGATCAAAGAAACACTAACTCTAAACAGGCCGGCATATGTAGGAATGTGTATTCTGGATCTTAGTAAGACACTTATGTACGATTTCCATTACAACTACATTAAACAAAAGTACGGTAATAAGGCTAAGCTGCTCTTCACTGACACGGACAGTTTGACATATGAAATTGAAGCAGAAGATGTCTATAGGGATTTCTGGAATGATAAAGATAAATTCGATAACAGTGACTATCCTGAAAGCTCGCCATTCTCCGATAAGACCAATAAGAAAGTGATTGGTAAGATGAAAGATGAGGCTGCTGGAGTCCCAATATGTGAATTCGTAGGGCTGAGATCAAAGATGTATAGCTATATTAAAGATGATCAGAAAGGAGGAAAAACAGCAAAAGGAATCAAAAAGAACACAATCAAAAATGAAATCAAGCATGAAAATTATAAAGACACTCTATTCAATGACAAACAAATGTATCATAAAATGAAAACAATCAGAAGTGAAAACCATCAATTAGGAAGCTATGAAATCAACAAAGTATCACTCAGCTGCTTCGATGACAAAAGATATTTATCAAAAGACGGAATCAACAGTTATGCTTATGGCCATCACAAAATAAATAGCCAGGAATAAAAATATTCTTGGCTACCAAAATAGCAAATACAGTATAATACTGACCTCTCTCACATATATAGGTTAGATAAAAGTTAGTCTTTTCTTATACGTGATAAATACAATTTGCTTTCTTCCATGTGTTTGGTTATTTCAAAAATTAAATCTTCAAAACAATTGCTCATAATGTATTTGCACTTGTTTTTCTCATACATTTGCTTCATATTTGTTTGTTTTTCCGACACTTGGTATACACCAGTGGGACTTTTGAATTCAAGACAAAGAGCATTGTATTTTCTGGTGGGATTCATTAACATCAAATCACATTGTCCAGACATATATCCTTTGTTATAACTTCTGATTCTCATATTTGAGCTTATTTGATTTTCACCTAAACCGGCTATCATTAATGCGTCTTCATATTTCTTTCTGATGAATGAAACAATCTTGCAGTGCAGATCATTTTCACTTCCAATCATCAGCATGTTATTACTTCTGTCATTGAACTGTTTGTAATATCCCTGTTTTCTGATTGATGGTAATACTTTTGATGTAACCCAATGTTTGAATTTAATGGCTTCCTGTTTTTTAGAGGACAGTATTAGTGAATAAAATCCTGATTCATTTATAAAAAAACATTTGAAAGTTTTTTCAATGGTCTCAGCACGAGGGACCGTTTTTGTCCCCCGTGAATCAATGGTCTCAGCACGAGGGACCGTTTTTGTCCCCATGAATCAGTGGTCTCAGCACGAGGGACCGTTTTTGTCCCCCGTGAATTTGTGTTTATTTTATGGTTTATCAAGATTTTATCATCCGATACAACATAATCTCTGATTGCTCTTTGTGGATTTTTATAGTCAAGAATTTTAGCAATGTCTCTTCCTCTGAACCAAATGTCATTGTTATCATCAAGATAACAATCTATTGAAACATCCAATTCTTTATTATCGTAGGAATATTTTTGCATACATGTATGTTAGATAATTTTCTTTAAATCCTTGATCGGTATCCAGCTGTTGAAGTCGTCACTGTAACCCTTCCACTTCACCAAAGCTTGTTTCTTCTTGTAATCTCTGCGAATGACTTTATCAATGCGGAATACATCCTGTCTGGCTTTTAATAACTCAGGTTCATAAAAACTCCCTTCAATTTCTTCATCGTTGTGATCTTTTAGTTTGTATGTTATTGGATTAGTGTATTGGATTTTATCAACTATAAACACTTCTTCTGTCCAATTTGGTGTATAGCCCTTGTCGAACACAATCCGTTTATACTTGGATATTCGGACCTTATCACCTATTTTAAATTTTAGTTTTTGTTTTAATGGCTCCATATCACCATACAAATTGAAGTAAACAGTTCCTTCATTCCTCTTTTTACTAGCCTCTGTTGGCGTCATCTTTGTGCTTGAATGTTTAGTATTATTATACTGTTTCACTAATTTTGGTAACATGTCTAAATACTGTGTATTACCTTGAACAGTGAACTGCTTCCACATTTTGGATTTAATTGTCCTATTCCATCTTTCAACTACTGATGATTTCTCTTCATTCTCAGTTGAGTACATCTGTACACTATGTTTCTCTAGCAAGTCCTTCAAGTGTTTGTTGTAAAACTCTTTTCCCTTGTCGACCCATAAATACTGTGGTTTTCTACCTTCCTTAAATATTGATTTGAATGCTTCAGTGACAGATTCACCTTTCTTATCCTTCAATGGGACAATCCAACCATATTTGCTGAAGACATCAATAACCATAAGAAGATATCGATAACCTTTATTCCATTTACTGAACTGTTGCATTTCAACTAGATCACTTGCCCATATTTCATCAATTTTATTTACAATCACACGCCGCCGAGTGAAATTCCGTTTTATGGGTGCATGTAATTCATCAGCTAGTTTTTCTTGCCAGTTTTCTTCGCTCGACGGCTTTTTCCGTTTTTTGAAATGCCGAGACCAAGTTTCTGTTTTTTGTCAATTAAGAATCTGGCTGTTTGACCCCATTTTGGCATCTCACCATATGGTATTTGATCTAGTGACTCGACCATTGTTCTATCACATTCACCTTTATTTTTTCCCATATCATAACAAATATCATGATAAGCTGCTATTTCATCCACCTTATTGTAAGGTTGTACATTCCATTTCAAGACCTCGCCAGTATTTGGATCATATTCCAACTGCTCATGCAATGGATTGTATGGTCCCATATATTTATATTTACTTGGTGTCCAACCTGCTTTTGGTTTAGGAAGCTTGCCAATTACCTTATGGATATCAATCGCGCCTCCCATTTTATTGATTTTAGCTACCCATTTTTGTATATCTTCTGGTTTTGCATACATGATATCTCCAAGCAATGAGCCACCACGTGTATAATCAACTCCAGCAATATCCGTTTTATACATTTTTTTCTTGTCAGAGCGTTTGGGTCTAATAGCAGTGCTCAATTGCATTAAGCCTTCTTTACCAACCTTTGTGATTGTAGGCTTTGCGAGGGAAAGTCCTTTGTCAATTAATTTCTTTTGCAGCTTTGGATTTCTCATTGCTTCTGATGCATAATATCTTCCCATTTCTACACCTTTTTTTGCTAAATAAGGGACTCCATGTTCTAAGAATCCTGTTAGCGCCATATCTGCGGCTGAATCTAGTATGCCCGCCCCTTCAGACGGGCTATTAGTTTCCCCGATTTCTGACAAATTTAGTCTTTGTGATTCCACATTCAGCACAAGTACATTTCATCACAGTTCGACCATTTTTAGTCTTTTGATATCTTTCACTTCCTGGCACACATTCAGTGACTTTCTTCTGTTTAACACAATATGATTTTACCATTATACATATAAGTTAGATATTTTCTTTAAAAACTTGTTTCACTTCACATATTATTATAACATCTTCGCCGAATTGGTTCTTGAGTACTATCATTATCTTGTCATTACGAACTACAACAGGCGTTCCAACAACTTGCACAATAATTGTTTCCATATAATTTGGTTAGATATTTTTGAAATAATTTATGATGAACCTGTGATTGACTCTTGTGTCTGTTGGATCAAATTCAGCATTATGTATTGTATTAAGAATGGATCTGCCTTTTTGTCTCTCAAGAAGATAGTACAAACACCAATATCCACATAATACTGATTCCCTTTCTTGTATCTCATCACCAGAGTATTCAAGTTGTTTACCGCTTGCAGCCATATACATTTGAACTTCTGTTGGCATCATTAAACCAAATGAGTCGAAGTATTCACAGTATTTATCATTTTTGAAATTCCTATAACAAACCCAATGAGTACCAGGTCCAATCTTACTGTCGAGATTGACTATCCCACATTCATTCTTTTTTATTTGTCTAGGAAGATTGTCTCTTGAAAATACTCCTCTAAAATGTTTTATTCCAAGTTGTTTAACCCAATTGATTAAATCAAAGTTGGATAAGGGTTTATTTACAAAATGGTTCCTAGTATGGGGATTGAATTGAATGGACTGTTTTTGCCTAGTAGAAGTCCTTTTCCTTTGGTTTTTCTTTTTTTTTTTCATTCCATGCCGATTGGGTTATTCCATGTACCAAAAACAGGAGGAGATTGCCATGGAATCATAGCATGTTTCCCACCTTTCTTTCTGGGTACAATGTCATCTGGAACATGAACAGGTATTGACCGTCTTGGACGGCTGCTTTCAACATGCAAACCTTTTCCAGTTAATTTTCTGACTGCTTCAATAGCCAAAGGAATTCCAATGCTGGCGAGTATTGTTCCAATACCCTTTCCAGTCTGCGCTTTTGTTGGTTTTATAACAACGTCTCCACCATACTGCATTTTTTGGATAACATCAGCCATCTGTCTCGTATTCAATAAATTTCCTACATTCAATAATTGGGATAAATTGGCATTAGGAATAAGAAATCCTCCTTTTTGTTTCTTTCCAAATAGTTTATCAATGCCGAGACTTGCTAATGAAGAAAGAGCACCTGTAGCCAATGCTGGAGCCGCTTTAGCTACTGCTTTACCTGCATAAGGCAATAGTCTTGTTCCAAGTGAAAAAAGACTGGACCAAAGAGAACCTCCTTCTTGGACTGATTTTCTGATCTGTGCTTTGGATATCTTTACATCAGCACCTGTTCCATTTCTCTGTGATTTGGCTAATTTTTTTATCTGTGTTTTTGTCAACATCATTTGATCACCTCCAGTGAGATCTCCATGTGCGAGTCTCAATGTTACCGGTGAATTTGTTTGTATAGCTTTTGCAAGCCTTTGCTTCTGACTGTTTGAAAGTCTTACTCCATGAGGATGATAAGTAGTCATATATATGTTTATACTAAATTGTATTTAATACTAAATAATTTATTTAATACAAACAATCATTTAATTTAATTTATTTTTATTTATTATTTAATTTATTTATTTATTTAATTTAATTATTTCAATTAATTATTTAATTTACATTGATCTCAGAATTAATTTTCCATCAGTCTTTCTCATCTCAATATCCTGCTCATAGAGGACCAGTGCATACACACTGTAATCAGCATTTGTTGCAGCACTCAAAGTGTATTTGAAAGTCAGTTTTGTCATTCCATCTTTAATATCCTGTTTCTGTTTTGTCAGATCGAAATAAACAAAAGGGAATATTGTACCGAAATTGCTCCTGTTAAGAAGGGTACTTTCACTGAAATCGTTTACAGCTTGAACATATTTCAAAACATCTCTAAATACTCTTGTTGGTTCTGTTGATGGTTTATAATGAAGCTCTGGATAATCATTTCCGTTGCCAACTTCAAGATAACAATCAGTCAAAGTTCGTTATTTGCAACTGAGAATGTGTTGTATAAGAATTTATTGGCTGTCTGAGATGCATCACTTTCATCATTGATGATGAATACAAAGACATGCCTGGGTTTGTTTATTCCTGTGGAAATACGGAAATTGGCAGTCTGTTGTCTTGTTGAATTGCCTCTCTCAACCATTTCTCTCATGTAAGTCCACTTTCTGTTGTCAAGATACTTGCTCATGTATAAGGACTTTCCCGCAGAATTAAAAACAATGCGAGGAACTATTAGCTGGAATTTAGTTAGTACCACACGGCAATCATCAGCAGCTTGCCAAATCAAATTGTCATCACTCTCAAGTGTCAATTTCACCTCTACTTTTGAGTTAGGCATGAGTTCATCCCAAAAGCTCTTGAAAAAACCGTATCTGTTCAATGCTATCTCTGCATTTACTTCACCACTGCACCATTCAACAGTGCTTTACGAGCTGCGAAACCTTTGTTATAAGTAGCCACCTGGGCAACTCTGTCATCAGCTTGTCTTTTGTGTCAAGATAGAAGAACTCATTGGTTCCCTGACTTACAGCATAACCCTGTGAATACTCAAGCAATGACTTAATATTTGTGGCTTGGTTGGCATCTCGGCATTCATAAACATCAAGACCATTCATTTTTACATTAATGGTGTTAATAAGAGCGTGAACTGAATTAACAATACCATTTCGATCTCAGCTGCAGCAATGTCAGCTCCATCTGCAAGCTTCTTTACAATGAAATCGACATTAAAACGGGCATTATACCAGTCAAATGGTGTAGTCTCTCCACTGTTATCAACAACGAAACGGTAACCTGTTTTCTTCTGATGAGACCATTGCTACTACAGTATTAAGTGCTGTCTCTAGTTCGAACACTACATCTTCATATCTTTCGATATATTTTGAGTCACGATAGTTTGACATATATTATTGTGTTAGATAAAAGTTATTTTATTTTACGTGGTCGACCTCTCTTTCTTTTGATTAAACCACCAGTCTGGCTCACACTCTCAGTTCCACTCTTTCTCTTTTTCAAAAGTTCTATGATTTTGTCACCAGCTTTTTTGCCAGCATGTTCACCAATTGTTGTGCTGCTTTTTTTCCAGCTGTTTTGATCATATCAGTCACAATACCTTCACCATGTTGTTCATATTTTTTAAACTCAAACCGTTTCATATACTATTAGGTTTTATAATTCTGTCTCTCTCAAGAATAACTCAATATACCAATCTATCCCATTTAAATCGACTGGAGCTCTAGAAGAGTCTGTGACATAAAAGCGTATTGAGCTGATATATGTGTTGAGACTGGATTCCATGAAAGAAAACGAGGTTTGTAAGTGAAAGGTAAACTTCTAACGAGATCTGTGACAGGAATAACAGCGATTGTATTTGTGCTATTTCCATCAACAATGCTATCTGTCACCAAATCACAATTGATATAAATTTCATCTACTCCTCTTGTAATATCAGGTAGATTTGTTCCATATTCTGTGGCTGGAACTAATTTTGAATCGAAACCGATAAGTTTTCTGAAATCAAGATTTCTCAGATCCACACGATAATTTTCATCAAGTTCAATCAAAATGCGATATGTTGACAAAACGAAATACATGTTAATACCATACAGGAATTTTGATTTGTCTGTTTCAGATGGATTCAGTACATGGCTGTTTTTTCTCATATACTCATGAATGTAACTATTGATATCGTCGTATGAATACATCCCGTTAACGAATGTTATTGTTTCCCAGTTTACACCTTTGTCATAGCTGTATTTCATTTGATTATTCCCAAAAATATCTCTGATATTGTACCAACTGTATGTCATATTGATGACATTCACAGCCATTTCATATTTTAAATCATTCGTTAATTTAAGAGGTGAATTGAATCTTTTTTCAAAATCATGACTCTTGCTGACACCAATTTTGTCTCTGTTTTTACTGTTGAATCGTAATGAAATTTCTGTCATATACTTTTACATTAGATATTTATCATTATTTTATTTAGCTCACCGGTTTTCAGGATTCCCAGTCTGTTCAATGTATGCAATATTTTTGTGAATTCATTTTGAACATTTTTGCTGTTGTTGCCGGCTGAAATAGATCCACCAAGTAACTGTAGTCTTGAAAGCATGTCACCCAAAAATGCATCCCTTGAACCCATGCCTGAACCAATAGTTTGTGCACCTTCCTCAACGGCGCCAATTCTTTTTCGGTACTTTTGCAATAATTTGATCTCTTGAGTCAATTCATATATCTTTTCTTTATTTTTATCCCTATTTGTTTTGGTTTGTGATAGATGAGCTTTTTTTCTTCCAACATCTTGGGTTAATTTACCAATCATTTTGTCATACTCATCGATGTCGATTTCACCATCCATATATGATTTAAATATCTGTGATGGAGGAGCAATTTATGTTTCATCAATGTTTGAATATCCTCAAGTGAAAAACCTTTATCAAGATTCGACTTATATGGTGCTTCTGTTTCAGTCATCATTTTAGGTTTGTAATCAATTGGTAATGTTGTTTTCATTGGTACTGATTCAGGTAACGTGTTCATCAGCATAAGATCTTCGAAACCAGATGTCAAGGCTTTTTGATTCTTTTTCAACTGTTTAATAACTTCATCCTGTTTTTCGTCGACACTTTCTTTCACACTCTTCTGGACATCAATAGAGGGTTTCAGCAATTCTGATGTTGTATCATATGCATCCTGTTTTCTGTATTCATAAGTCTTGATAACATCACGAACTTCTCTTGTTTTGTTTCCAGCTTCAATTCCACTTTTAAGAAGCCTTTTCATTCGTTCTATATCCATATACAATTGTGTTAGACTAATCTAAACTATTTACATATGGAAATCCCTAATTATGATATTCAGGGTTTAAAGAATTCATTCAGACAGTTGTATCCGTATATGCCAAAAGACACTTTCAGGATGCTGCTGGCTGGTAATTCTGGATCTGGAAAGACAACATTGTTCATGCATCTGATTATGGAACCATTGGTTTATTATGATCAGATACATCTTTATGCAAAAAATTTGGATCAAGACAAGTACAAATATCTTCGGAAAGTAATGGATGAAATAAGCAGTCACATTGGATATCCTGCCTTGGTTTGCAGTCAAGAAGAGATATTGCCAGTTGAACAAATAAAAGACACAGATTTGCAGCGATTGGTTGTTTTTGATGATTTTGTCACTGATAAAAAACAAGATCAGATCATAGCTATTTCATTCAGGGGAGACACAAGAACTGTTCAGTCATATATCTCACACAATCATTCTATGGCTGTCCAAAATCAATCAGACTCAATTGCAGCCACTTCTGCCTCTATGATTTCCCATCCTCAAGAGAAAGGAACTTGATTGCACAAGAACTTGGAATCGACAAGAAGAAATACATTGAAGCAACCAAAAAACCATATTCCTTCTGTTATGTTGACAAGCCGATGAAAACAATCAAGAGAAATTTTTATGGTGCTGTTTAATCTAATCTAATATTATATGGCAACTTTCTGTGTTATCTAATCTAATATTATATGGGAGTTTTTAATTCTCCACTAGATCAAGATAAAACTGAAACTGGTGAAAGAGGCCCAGCTGGTCCAATTGGTCCTAAAGGTGAAAAAGGTGATAGAGGTGAAAGAGGTCCAAAAGGTGATAAAGGTGATAGAGGTCCATTTGGTTTCAAAGGTAATAAAGGTGAAACAGGTGATGGATTTAGATTAACACAAGATGGCAATTATGATATTGAAAATAAACGTTTGACAAATGTTGGTGATCCAGTAAATCATTATGATTCTGCTAACTTGGGATATGTTAATGATGCTGTTTTATCAATTGAAGGAACACGTGTTAATCCATTCAAATTTCTTCTTGAAGATACATCAAAAACAACTATTCTTAGAAATGCGAATAATCTGCAATTGGAAGATTTTGACAAAAGCCCTTACTCATTTAATAAAATAGCCTTGTCTTTTGTTATTCCTACTGCTGGTCTTACAACTGTTCTTCGTTTTGATCTGACACAATTGGAAGTTTCAAAGTACACTTTAGTTGTTGAGTTTTATACTGATGGTAGCCCAAATAATGCAACAGTCGATGACGACAATCTGTCATCTAATTTAATTGAAAGAAAGGATTCAATAAAAAGAGCATTTCCAAAGACTCATCTTGTTGATGGTTATCTCAAGAGAATATTCTTCCTTGAAAAAACAAGTCATGGTTCCACATCAATGGAGTTATTGTTGATTTCCATATTTACAAAATAATAAAAAACATTATGTTATAGTTTATGGTGTTTACGGATTTTCAAATATTATCTTATCACATATTCACGATCCTTCTTTTGAAATAGAAGAAGGAAGAATTGTATTTAATAATGAGGTTAAAATGAGTTTTCATAGAATAGTCAATGTTGGACGCCCTATACTTCCACAAGACTGCGCAACTAGAAAATACGTTGATGATGGTGTAAAAGGTAAAGTGAGTACAACATATCTCAATAATAACTTTGTGAAAAAAGATGGAAGCGTTGCAATGACTTCTGATTTGAATCTTGGAGGTAACAAATTGACTAATGTAGCAGCGCCAACAGCAAACAATGATACAGCTACAAAGGGGTATGTTGATACTGAAATTGCTGGAATTACTGGCATTGATGTTTCACCATTTCTTAAAAAAGATGGAAGTGTTGCAATGACTGGTGATCTTGACATGGGTGACAATAAAATAACAAATGTTGGGGCTCCAAACTCTGATAAAGATTCTGCCAACAAAAAGTATGTTGATGACCTTGTTTTTTCAGCATCTGGAGCTCAACGCAACCCATTCGCTTTTCTGTTGAAAGATATTTCCAAGTCTTCTGCAGTCAGTGATGCAACAAACCTTCAAATTGAGAATTTTGATAGATCACCATACCACATAAACAAGTCCTCATTGTCTTTTATCATTTCACATAGTGGTAACTTTACATCCAAAATTCGTTTTAATGTGACATCTTTGAGAAAAAGTCAGTACACTTTTGTTGTTGAGTTTTACTCACCATCAGACCCAAGAAGTGCAACAGTCGATTTAACCCTTCCAACTGTAAATATACGAGATGCGGGACAGCCGTTTCAAAAACCTTTTCCCCAAACTCCACACGTTGATGGTTATATGAAGAAGCTTTTCCGAATCGAAAAAACCAGTGGTGGGCAAGCGGTAATACAGGTGGAACTTTCCAGCACTGCTCCTGCGTCTAACACCAAAACACATATCATCGTTTATGGGGCCTATGGCTATCATACCAATTTGTCTTACTTTCTCCATGACCCAGCTTATGAAATTGAAAACGGTCATGTTGCGTTTGGTAGTAATATTGACATGAAATTAAACAAAATCCTCAACCTGCAGGATAACCCCTCAAACCCACAAGATGCTGTAAACAAAAAGTATGTTGATGCTGAAATTGCTGGTATTGATGTTTCTCAATTTCTTAAAAAAGATGGAAGTGTTATAATGACCGGCAATCAGGATTTTGGGGGGTTTATTATTAGAGGCCATGGGATAGGAAACCAACCAGCAGATCTTGTGAATAAATCATATATTGACACTAATCTCGCATCAAAAAGCAGTATCGGTCAAACTCTACTTCGAGATGGAACACAAGAAATGACTGCTAATTTAAATCTTGCTGGTAACAAAGTGATCAACTGTGCAACACCAACTGCTAACACAGATGCTGCCAACAAAAGATATGTTGACCAGGCCCCTTTTCTTAAACTTGTCGGAGGTCAAATGGCTGGTGATATTGACATGGGTGATAACACACTCGCAAACTTAAAAGAAGGAACAAATAAAACCGATGCCGTAAATTTAGATCAATTAGAAAAAAGTCATATTTCATCTGCTTCTCATCCAAAGAATGCTTTCAAATATTTGATGAATGATATCAATGAAATTAGCACTGAATATGGCTTGACAGTTAATGGATATGTCAATTTACCTCGTTCACCGCATTTGATTTTAAAAAAGGTTATTGATATAGACTTGAATAAAGAAGCTAATCATATTTACAGAGCTAGAATTGGATTTAATATGTACACAATAAAAGATGGAAAATACACTTTCATTCTTGAATGGCTATTTCCTGATTATGAAGGAATGAATCTTAGTAGTGTAACATTCAGTGCAACTGGTGGAATTACAATTCATAAAACTGTAGGGAGAAAATTTGATAACAGAAATGAAGATCATTCGAGATATTTATTATGGATTGAAAAACCATCAGCAAGTTCACCACCTGAATATTTATATTGTACTATTCATATTAATGCTAATCCAACTTATCCAAATAAGTACAAAGTTCATTGTGTTGCATATGGTATTGATTTTGAAGCTGTAGACGTTCCATCAAGTGTTTACGACTTCGCAGAAGCTTATAAAATCGTGAATGAAGAAATCCAATTACAAACTGATTTAGATTTGAATGGTTTTGATGTGAAAGAAAATGAAAATTGGTTGTTTGGTGGAGACAATGGCGAATTGACAATGCTGAATAATATTAATATGAACACTTATCTGATAAAAGAGGCCAAACTTGGTGGTGATTTAAATCTGAATGGCTATAGAATTCATAATAATAGTTTGAATCTATTTCGTTCAAGTGTCACAGGCGTAATTATGGAAACAGCTTTCGATTTGGGTGGATTTGCTCTTTACAGTCCGAAATTAGGAGGTGATCTAAATTTGAATGGGAATGGAATAATCGGTCAAATACAATATTTAAATTGCTCTGTCAAAGCCAAACGAGGACATAATAAGAATGCTTTAAAGCCTGTATTGATAAATGGCGCTGATTTTTTAGTCATTCATAACAATAACTTTCATATTAAGAATATGTATGTAATACAACGAACAAAACCCGGAATATTCTACTTCAAGACAAAAGCTGAAGGTGCTGGAAATTTGCCATTACCAGCAACAATTTTTGAATACAGACATGGTGCTACGGGTAGAAACATCACAACGGTTGACGTCAATAAATCATTATCGAGAGGCTATTTAATCATTGATTATTCACATCCCAATAGTGGAGAATTTGATACAGCATTCACACTTGAAGTAATTATGAATTAATCTAAAATAATATTATATGGGAGTTTTTAATTCTCCACAAAATCAAGATAATAAAGGTGATAAAGGCGATACTGGTGCAATTGGTCCTAAAGGTGATAATGGAAATGGTTTTACATTAACACAAGATGGTCACTATGATCTTGGAAACAAACATTTGACTAATGTAAAAGCAGGCAATGATTCTGATCATGTTGTAATCAAATCACAAGTTTCAGATATTGTCAGAGATAGTTTTTTGGATTTGTGGGTTTCTGAATTCATCAGATTATACTCTAAATGTACTTATCAAATCGACAGAGCGAATAATAATTTTCTAGATATGAATGCAGACAGAAAAGTTGAAACATTGTACGATCTCTCGAATGAAGAAAATAATGCAACACAATCAACTTTAAACATAAGACCCACTGTTTGTACTAAGGCTGAGAAACATAATGGACGTTATTATTTAGACTTTAATGGATCACAGAGAATGATAAGTCAAATCAATTTAAATAATAATGCTGTTAATATCTTCATTGTTTATAAATTAAATTCAAATACAGGTGGAAGTCCATGGAAAAATGGTCTTTTTGGTCATGATAATAAAGGTTATGATAAGTTTGTCAGCTATTATAATGGTTCAAATTTAGTTATAAGTGGTGTTGATCAATCAAATTGTGTATATTTTGGTTCAGCAGCATCTATACAAAGTTTCAGAAAAATAGCAGATTATTCAGTAAATGATTTGGGTCAAATAAATGTTTGGCACTGCTTGTCTGTTCACTGGGATAATTTATCTTCTCCAAAAACAAACACAAGTAAAATCTATTGGAATAAAAAACATATTGGAAGTTTTACAGCGGCTAACAGAAGTGGTAGTCGGCAAATGACTTTTGGTGATTTGAATCCTAACTCCATCGCACCTCTTGACGGTAGTGTTATTTTTTTCTGTGTGTACTTGGATTCTATATTAGACGAAAAAACAATTTCAGATCATCATCAAATTTTAATCCAACGATATAATATAAATGAACAAAATAATTAGATATGTGAGATGGTTTACTCGGGATGCCGAACGGAAAAACCCTGGTGTTGATAAGAGGATTTTGAAATCAGCTTTGGTTTATCAGTTTCTATATCACAAACATTTTAACAAGTATGTTGAAGTGAGAGACATTATCCAGGAGCATATAGGCATTGGATTAATCGGTCCCGGTGAAGGCTGCTTAACACATTTTTTGGAGCATACTCTTGGTTGGATTGATACATTACAGACACATGGCATATTACACGATGCCTTCGGTAGGTTTTATGTCAAACATTCACTTGACAGAGGATATTCTTATGCTTTCCCCCGTTTCATGACAACGAAATTTAACAAATTGTCACCTCTAAGTGGACAATTGTCTGGTTTGTGGTACTGTGTGTTGAAGAGAATCGTTATATAAGCAATAAATATGAAAGAGCGAAAAAGCATATTCAACTGGAACCATATTTCAGGTGAATTAACAGAAGATCAGGTAAATGAATTAAAATCCTATTACCGAACATATCACAGAAAGTGTTGGGCTTATAAACAAGCTGTTAAACGGTTCAAAAAATGGAAATTACTGGGGAATTCAGCATCCATTATATTTGCAACTGGCGGTCTTGCCGCAAGTATTTCGACTGGTGGTGTTAGTTTAGTTGCCATCAGTACAGTATCACTTTTAATACAAGGTTGGATGAAACACAAGAACCTTGACATGAAAATACAGAATTGTACATATGCTTATCAAAGCTACCAGCATCTTCTCAATACAATAAAAGAAACCATGAGAAGCGGTAATTTTGATAATTCCAGCATACACAATACAATGAAGAACATAGACGATTATGTTGTTGATAATAGTCCAATTATTGATAAGTACCTACTGAAATATGATGAAAAATTCACTGTTTGATAATACGAATAATCTTATCAAATATTAACAATAGAATCTCAACCCAATATTGATTATAAAATTTCAGTGTTTTCTTTGAGTTGGTTAATATGATATACTCATAAGGCAGATCCATCATCATAAACAATTGTTTCAGAATGAATTTGGTGTTTATCATTCTTTTACGATTCTTATTCACCGAAGGGATGATAGTGTCTATCTCCTTGAATATTCTTAATATTTTACCCTTATCTTTTACTGAAATTTGAAATCTATTCTTGCAACATATACCATTTATCACATTTTCAATATGGTACTTCCGATGATATATAGATTTCCGCTTTATTTTATACATATTATTATGAAAGTCAATGTACTCCTTACAATAATCAAAACCATAGACTGAACCACAATTTGTACAAACATTTTCACCATTGTCATTAATCATTTTCTGATTATCACAACATGGTTCATTTTTGACACTATGTTCTGCTATCCTCTGATCACATAAAGGACATATTAGATATTTTTCTACTTCAACAAAATATTCGTGAATATCTGGATTACAAAATCATTTACCATCTGGCTACCTGACCTGATTTGAGAGGGCTTTTCCAAGGCCCGGAGATTTCTTTCTTTCGTCATTCTCCATTTAACCTATAGCGACATGTCCTTAAGTGTTTTTTATATCATAAAGTACTTAAAGAGAAATTTGACCTTGGGAAATGGGAAAATGCTGTTCTACCTGAATACTGCTCATATATACTAATCATCGCTTAGAATGTTGAAATTAGCTGTTTCTCGACGAATACTACTCAAATATGCTCATTCCGCTTAGAATATTGAAATCAGCCGTTTCTCGACGAATACTACTCAATTCTTTCATTCATCATCCTGATGCCTAAAATATTGAAGTATTCTGGGAGAAAACGCTAATTTTAGATTTGGAAAATTTGACCTTGACCTTGGGAAAAATGCGCTGTTAAATTTTACGGCGCAAAATTGGAAAATGCGCTGCTGTGGAAAAATGCGCTAGGACCCCCAAGTACTGTTTTTCCGAGAAAGTTACACATGGTAATTTTCCGAGAAATTGAACCAACTGATTTCAAAAATGTGACCTTGACCTTGACCAAGCGGTGGAAAATGCGCTGATGTGGAAAATGCGCTAGGACCCCCAAGTACTATACTACTTGAGGCAATAGCCTTAGAATCAGTAATGACATTGTTACCAACAACAATTTTAGAGGGAGAGCTGAATCCATTTGGTTTGAGAGTAATTAATTCTTTAATGCCTGCCCAGGTTTTTTTAATATTTTTACTATTAGCAATGAAGTAATTATGGAAGTAATTCTTTTTGCTGGCTTTAAGCAATTCGGTAATCTTGTTCCGATAAAACTTATATTTAGTTAAGAAATATATATTCCTAGATTCTAGGAAACGCTTATAAAACTTTTCCTTCAGCCTAATTGATGTTTGGATGCCTGGTGTGACCCAGGGCTTGGATAATGACTTGATTTCTTTGCGAGTAAGTTTACGAAGAGGTGCGTGCTTGTTGACCAGATTAGAAATACAGAGATAGAAATTCTGAAAAATAGTGTTAACATCAAGCACTCCAGATTCACTAGCTAGTACCTCCTCCCAGTTCACCTTGCTGACCTCAGATATGAGCAATTCATTATCAAGCCCTGAGTAGTCCCTTTTGTACATCTTATAATTTTTTGGAGGATTGGATAACTTTGTGATAATCAGAAAATTAGGCAAGTGATCTGTTATCCCACAGACAATATTACCACTAATAGCATAATGCTCCAGTGAATTAAAAAATATATTATCAATCAAGGTTGCAGAATGATAAGTTATTCTAGTAGGTTTCAGAATTTGTGGATGAAATGCATAGGATCCTAGAGTATTTACGAAATCTTCTGTTTCAGAATGAGAATCATAGTTCAAAAGATTAATATTAAAATCACCCATCAGAAGACAAAATTTACCTTCATTATTTACTTTCTCAGTCGCCTTATATAAAAAGTCAGCAGCTTTGGTAATATAAAAAATCGGCTGTTGTGTTGTTTGATCGTTGGCATACACGCTTCAGGAATTTCAATTCCACTGTTCCTGTTGATGTTGTTATGGTGAAGTCTTATGTGAATAGCCTCTTTAACCCTACGGGTGTACCAATGTGGGTCTCGGTCAATAAATTTAACTTCGTCCCAGAGCGGATAATGTCCGGTCGCGTTACTATGAAACGGCGGAAGATTGGGTTCGAGCAAGCCGTATGTCTATCGTGTTTCTTAATCCATTCATGCATTTAATCATCAGATGAGAGATAGACCATCACACCGGGAACTACGTCCCCTACTCTTTTCGAACAGTGTGTGGGTTCTTTTACGTCCCACAGAATCAATTATGAAGAGTTGTGAGACGGGGTCTACGGTTTATCGTCCTTATCCGAGAAGACTAGAAAGTCTAACCATTTGCAGATGTTATTACAAAGGCAGCACTATCTCCTCAATTATTTAAAGACCCTGAGTGTTGGTCCGACCGGGGTTTGAACCACCGACCTCCCGCACGCTAGTCCGGTGCTCTACCACTGAGCTAACCGGTCGGCGGTTATATATGTATATATATATATATATATATATATATATATATATATATATATAGACGGTTGAAAGCGCTTCCTGGGCCAACGAAAGATGCAGAACCAAAAGGATCACTAATGATTCACAGTCCTTATTCGGCGAATGATAAAAAACAGTTAAAAAGACCGAAAATGGACAACTTTTGGTTCAAAAAACGATAAAAATTTAAAAATTTATGATTAAAAAACGTTTCGGTCTCTCGACCTTCGTCAGTTACAAACAGAATGTTAAAAACCTACAACTTAAATATGATTTTACATCAATGGTTACAAATTACATACGGGTTACGTAACTCAGACAATGAAACGAAAAACAATAGGTGTACAAAAAGTATGAAACGACTACGGTAAATTAACAGGATGCGGAATAACAACAATAATAGAACTAGTGATAAATGTTATGTAATTGTCGCAGCGCAACAGGTTCCCCATCAAGGGCCTCTGAATCATCATACCTGTCAGTATCATAACAAAATCCCTAAAGAGGGCCCTTAAACAATAAGTAATAATTTCCCAACAAAGAGCCTTTGAATGACCTAGCTAGCACAAAAATAACAGAATCCCCAAAAGAGGGCCCCTGAGCGCTGAAACAACTACAAGTGCTAAAGATTACAATTAATGAGTCGGTACACACTGACTTGTTAAAATATATAAAAATAAATTCACTGCCAATACGCACCTTAAGAAAATCGCAACCTATTGTCCAAACTCTGCTGAAATTAAGTATAATGGATGCGGTTTTTTTAATGAAATTCTTGTCTTTTATTGAGTCCATAAGGTGAAAGGGAAAACAACTGCGCACTCCAGTATGCTTCTTTCGTAATTAATAGCTGTTCAGTGTTTTCGGACGTGTTAGTTTGGATTTGATCGATACATTGAAATGTAAAGTCCGATAGCACGTGCGGAGTTCGGTTGAAGTGTGTGGCGACCTCGCAAGTCTTCTTATTGGTTCTCATGGACGATTTGTGATTTCTAAATCTAACTTTAAATTCCGTGGTGGTCGATCCAACATACTGGAGATTGCATTTCTTACAATGAACCAAATAAATCACATTTGAGGAATTACACGAAAGTTTCTGCCGAACAAAATAGGTTTTACCAGTTTGTGCGCTGGAAAAAGTTTGAGAGTTGACAAAGAAATTCTTGCAAAGATCGCATCTAGATTTATCACATGTGAAACAGCCGGCTGTGGATGCTGTATTTGATTGAAGCGAGCTCTTACTGCACTTAGAAGGTGCCAAAATTTCTTTGAGGTTCTTAGGTCTGCGAAAAGATGAAATAATAGAATTCGGTGGGA
>JAEMWC010000723.1:407500-456901 GCA_016490735.1 Pachyseris speciosa
CAAAACAAAATCAAATACGGATAAATACGTTGAAGTCAAGCAGGATTTAGAAACATCCGTACCGTGAACAGTTGGGGTAAGTCTGAACGTTGAAATATATACTTGTTAGCCTTACAACCTAACATGAACCTTTCCATGGTAATTCACTGACATATTTTCTTGAATTAACGTATTTATTTGCATTTTATTTTGTTTTGATTTATTTTTTATGTGCGTATTTTTCTTTTTTCGTTTGGTTGAGACCATGGACCAGGTCCATACAAGTGGTTCGGTCATAGACCAGGTACACAGGGGTGGTCCATGGACCGGGAGTCCATGTTTTATATTCGTCCGCGACACCACCCTGTAATGTCGTGATGCGAATCAAAAGATAGACAAGATACTGCACCAGGGTTTGGGTTTTTAAAACAGTCTATAATGCTTCAAATAGGGAGATAAAAGATCAGCAGTAATAAGAGTGATATTACAGGTTCAATAATTGCCAGAGCAAGCAAATAAAGAAAACTGGTCATCATTATCACGACTAATGTCTTATCTAAAGGCCCTGGCAAACGTAACGAGGTCACATTGTAGCGGACACATTGTTCCTCCTGATGTTTCTTGGTTGAGAAAACGAGTGGGACACAAAATAAATGTTATGTTTCCATGCTACGCAAAATGGGAAACATTTGATCTCGTACACAAATTTTGTGCCATCAACAAATGTTGCGAGCGCTGGCAAACAGGAAAACATTTGTTTCCTCAACAATGTGTCTTCGTTTGCCAGGGCCTTAAAGGGATTCCGAGTGATAATGTCATTTGAAAAACGTTCAAACAACTACCTAATTACTGGAGCGATACTATGCTATATGCCGAGGGCTAGAAGAGACACTGCTTTATAGCAGGAGTTTTTTGTCTTCTTGCAGTCTACTTCTATTCCGAGGAAATTTATTTTGCAGTTAATGTCGTGGGACGTCGACTGCAGTATACTTAGTGTTTAATTATGCAACTGAAGTATAAATTGCGCATAGGTAGAAGAAACGATATCGAAAAAATGGATTCATGTATAACATGCCATAGAATGCTTCTACAGAAGCTCAACACCAATTGAATGCAGACTCCCGTTATTTTTAACTATTCACAGCTCATATGAAGTCAACTGTATAAAAATAAATTATCGTAGATTAACGTACAATCTGCAGTATTACGATTAACAAAACAGAAGTATTGTGTTTTAACACAATATGTAGAGACTTAAAAGTTTTTACAGATTACCCATTTTTAATAAAGCTTGGCGTGGCTTCAACGGGTATGTGCATGCTGGTCGCCAATAAAATTCTTAAAAGAGTGCCAAATGCATGACTCCTAAGGCATTGCTATGAACTGCGTTGGTTTACTGAGAACGATTTTATCATCATTTTTCTCGATACAGAGTTTGCAAAGCGAAAGTAGCTGCTTCGTTTAAGCCTGGACACAGTTTTGCTATGTGTGATGATAAGATCGCCAGTAAGGAGGGAGAGGCGACCGAGGGTTCGCTGCTAAAGAGGGCATTTTCAAGTTCATAATAGTGAACTTATAAAAGTGAATTCTTGAATTTCCTGTAAGTAAATCACTTCGAATCCCTTGTGAAAAAATCTCCAAATTGATGGCCGTAAAAATGTTCTCTGTTTTTTCTACTTCACTTACCTAGTTTTATTTTGGGAACAATTTGTATGTATTTTTAAATTCTGGCCCGCGTAAAGTCAGAAGAACAGTCGGCAACTGTCGCTTCGCGGCGTTGTTTCATATCAAACAGGGGTTCAAGGAGGACCTAGAGCGAATCGTTGTTCATGATGGTGGTTTTTTCACCTCAGAGCTTTCAGGAGTTTGCTGAGCTTGTTGGAGCCGACTTGGCGATTTGGAAACTGATTTGATGACGAGTAAATTATACGTGTCTGAATAACTGTTTTCCGAATGTTTGATGTTCTTACGGCAAAGTCAGTTTGTGTAATGGCAGTCTATGGCTTTGGTCAACTCTTCAGTAGCTTGCCTAAACTGCGCCGGTGATACTGATTAATTTCTTTTTTTCGCCGAGATGTTCGTGATCGATGAAGACTACACCGCTGTAGTGTTGCTTTGGTTTCCTCCCGTGTTTTAATGTGGAGCTCACCGTTTTCCTCCTTTCGAAGACAGTATAAAGCAAAAGGACAGGGTAATTGAATGAGAACGTATGAACGTATTAGAAACCATTACAACAATAAATAAATGTTTTCTTGTGAATATTTTGTCCTTATACTTGGTACTGATAATCAGCGACTTTTATCAAGAACGGATCGTTCAATACGTTGCTGTTTTGATTTTAAACCTGTGAACGGATTGTTTCCGGTTTCAATGAAAAAAATGTGAAGAAAAATGCAAGTTCAGTTTGGACTCATTTACTTTGGGGAACCGCGGACAAGCCGGGGACAGCCCTCCTTGATGAACCAGAACAAAAGCCCGATAAAATTAATTGACCAGTCAGAGGCATCATTTAACAAGAGCGCAATTTCAAATCAAAAACAAACGACCGCGATGGCATAAATTAAAATCTTCATTTGCTGCAGAAAGTTGAATCAAATTGGAAATACGATCTGAAAATAAGCCTTATAGTAAAACGTTTATGTTTAAGTCCTTGACTTGGCCTAAAAGCGTCGAAGACTTTTGTCTAGCTGTTCCTCAGTCATGCCGAGCAAGCTTTTTGTTTAGTTCATGTTCAGAGCACCAGGAGGGAAACTTAACAGAACGTACGTCGATGTCCAATGAACAGTTTACGAGGAGTTCTTTTTTTTTTTTTTGTAAATAATTAAGTAAATATTTTTTCGATAGAAACTGGACTGTTAGAATTTTTATCGTCTGTCTTTATCTAGAAAATCTTCACAAACGACTTGGTAACGAGCATGTTGCTATGGTGACATTATAACCACTATCACAATGCGTAGTTCTGGCAGCACATCAACCCTGCAACATTTTAACCGTGTAGACTTAGTATTTGCACAGATATTCCATATTTTGTGATTTTACTTCATTTTGTGCCCACCTTGTGACGTCACAAGTCGTCTAATTTGCATAAATCAAAATCTTGAATAACTCAGCAACCAAGAGTGCTATCACAATGAAATAAACGCCGTTCTTCATCATTTTGAAAGCTATTTCGAACAAGCTAATGAAAAATTTTGTGTCTTATACACTTTAAAAACAATAAAGTTAGATTAAACAACACACAATAATCAAGTACCGGCAAAACAAACTGGAAAGTACGAGGGAAAGATTGTATATAGCTATAAGGTAAAATAAATACCTCTTATATTACTAACCGAGTTCGATGTCCGTATAGTATAGTGGCTTAGCGGAATGATCGTGACGGACTGGACAAAAGTGCCATAATTTGCACACATGTAGCTTAGCACTAGTCAATCAATTCTAGGATGGGTGCCCAATCCAATCGCATATCGTTGTCATTTTATTGAGCAATCAAATATCTCACGTAATAGTTATGATGGTGTACCTGTGGTGTAAATTAAAAAGATAGAATTTTACTATTAACAGTCAAGAAAATAGTTAGTAACCCTTTTAATCTACAGAATTTCAAATATTCAAAGGAACAATAGTTATTGCGTTTGAGAAAGGAAAACGTGCACCTAATTTCGTGTTGGCTGCTTTGTGTTACTTGCGCTTGGTGTCCCTGTGCACGATAATACCGTAAGGGCAGTACTGTAATAACTCCAAAATTCTTTTCAGGGGCGAATAGTCGGCAGGGATCGAGAATTTATCGGGGGAAGTCGGAACTTAAAGTCGGAACGGTCGAGTAGGCGTGTTTTCCGCTGGCGTTATTTTCGCGTTGAAAGATGAGTCGTGCAAATACTCGCGTTAGCCCTTATTTTAGTTCTTTGTATTACACTACGGCAAACGGTTGCCGTTTTCATCCCGCGAAAGACTTGTTTTGAATTTCGCTCGCTTTTCTTTGCTGTTAATTTTTTTAGCTACCAAATACACTGTACTTTCGAGTTTTCTCACAACCGTGACAGCGCCAGGTAAACATGGGATATGCAAATATGCTTTTCGCTTTACGGCTGGCTTTGGACGATGTGAAAAGTACGGTGCTCCAAAGCTACTTTTTTGGTTTGCTTAGAGCAAGCGCTGTTAACATTGTACCAAAAAGGTTCTTCTCCTTTCGTGCAACCTGTTATTGCTCCTTTCGAGTGTTATTATTTCTAGACAACGACAGCAAGTTACAATACAATACTTCACTCGCGTGAATGACTTGAATGCAACATGTGAAACGGGAGAGTGATTCGACGAAGAAATGTGCGAAGAAAACTTAGCCGTACAGATCATTGGTGGAAGAAGTTATTCGAGGGAAGGATGCTTACCTAGCTTGCACTTGAAATGTTTTCTGTTTAGCTGCCTTGTAAACACGGTGATAAAATAGTAATAATAATAATAAAATAAATAAATAAAAACGAAGAAATGTGGGAGCGCTAGGGTTACCCTCCTGCTAGGGTTACCCTAGTACTAGGGTTACCCTACCTGCTTGTAAACAGGGCCTAAATCAAGACCACTGTCGAAGTAATCGTCAAGAATACAACTTCAATATGGCTCAGATATTGAAAACGTATGAATAGTGAGTTTTTACCCTTAACTGCGCTAAAATTGCGCAGTTATTTCATTTGCAGCGGTTTTTCCTTTCGGAGCTGAACTCTTTTCTCTCACTCACCATTTTGCTGAAAACTTCTCACTGTGCTCCTCACGGGAAGAACAGACCTTTTGAGCTGACTGATTGATTTTGAAATTGATTGATTTTATCCTATCAGTATTTCATTTGCAACGGTTTTTCCTTTCGGTGCTGAACTCTTTTCTCTCACTCACCATTTTGCTGAAAACTTCTCACTGTGCCCCTCACGGGAAGAACAGACCTTTTGAGCTGACTGATTGATTTTGAAATTGATTGATTGATTTTATCCTATCAGTATTTCATTTGCAACGGTTTTTCCTTTCGGTGCTGAACTCTTTTCTCTCACTCACCATTTTGCTGAAAACTTCTCACTGTGCTCCTCACGGGAAGAACAGACCTTTTGAGCTGACTGATTGATTTTGAAATTGATTGATTGATTTTATCCTATCAGTATTTCATTTGCAACGGTTTTTCCTTTCGGTGCTGAACTCTTTTCTCTCACTCACCATTTTGCTGAAAACTTCTCACTGTGCCCCTCACGGGAAGAACAGACCTTTTGAGCTGACTGATTGATTTTGAAATTGATTGATTGATTTTATCCTATCAGTATTTCATTTGCAACGGTTTTTCCTTTCGGTGCTGAACTCTTTTCTCTCACTCACCATTTTGCTGAAAACTTCTCACTGTGCTCCTCACGGGAAGAACAGACCTTTTGAGCTGACTGATTGATTTTGAAATTGATTGATTGATTTTATCCTATCAGTATGAAATATTTTATACTTTGATTGATTTTATACTATCACTCTATGCCGTTTTAACACATACTTTAAGTGAGCTCACTAAATTTTCAGAGCATATTACTGTTAGCATTTAGTAATGAAAATATACACCCCCCTCCCACCTGTAGCCGTTTTCTCTTCCCATATTTGGAACACAGCAGTCACGTGTTTAGTTTGGAATAAATAGTTGATACCGGTTGTTGTTACACGTATATAATTTCGTCTCGAGATTTTGTCCATTTTCCCCCGCTACACACCGGATTCTTTTTCCCAATTTTTACACCGTTTCAAATGTTCGTCCGATTACTTGTAAATTAACTGCTATGAGAAATTTCTAACGTACCGGACATTTGAGCCTGCACAGTACGGAGGATGTCTTTCGAAAACAAGATGACGGTAATGGCTATTAAGATCTTCTAAGTGCAATTTTTCTTTCAACTGCTCGCATCGCGTAAAATAGTCAGACACTGTTGAACAAAAATAAATTTTTACAGCCACAAGAGATTAAAAAAACCCGCTGTTTTCTGCAGAGTACTGGTATTAACCGCTGTCCGCTGTGGTCAAGACGGGCTCATATTCGACTGCCGAAACGGCGGTAAATCAACTCGGCGTATGCTCGGCTTACGCCCATTAAAAAACTACTGACTACTAATAATTTCTACATAGGAAGAAAGAAAAAGAAACAAGCTTTTCAAAAATGGCTTTGAAAGCGAATTTGGTGCATGTTTCGCCGAGATATGGCGTTTTGAATTCGACATATTTTAAGAGATTTATCGAAGAAACAACATGGAAATTTCTCTGTTTCTTGTTTTGTGGGATTTTCAAACAGAGAAAATATACATGAAAGTGAATCTACGAGGACTCTACGAGCGAAGGCAAGTAAGCTGAATGTGTGTTTTCACAACATCCACTTGCAAATTTTTTCCATCAAGCTTATTTCGCCAGTAATCGTAGTTTATAAACAAACGGTTTTCCCGATTTCGATAAATGTCACAGGATTCCTTACAAATATTTCGGCGGCTACCGGTGGAAGAAAAACGTGAAACATATACGTGAAAGTCGTTTACTTTATGATAATTTTTACATATTTAGCCTGTAATATAACAACCTATTATGGTTCAGTTGCACATTTTTTCTTTCTTTGCGTCTTGAAGAGATATTTGCTATTTTTCTCGAATGTCCATACAAATCACTATACATTTCGGCGTCCCGATCAGTCTTCAGGTTTCCGCGCGTAACCGCGCGTGGGGTCTCGTGTCCTAAATTTCTGGCGATGAGGCGCTTATTTCGCAACACTTAAATTTCGAAATTTTGCGCAAAAATTTTCCGATTTTGAATCACTTTAATTTCGCGTTTTTGAGTAAGACTTAATTTGTAACTTGTCCTTGAATTAAATAAAACTACTTCATTTTTATTAACAACCGTAAAAGCCACTGAGAGGCTCAAGCAGCCAGTGGAACAGCACGAAAAGGAGCCAGTAAATGGATGGTTTGAGGACTGTTCTAAAGAAATGCTGCCTGCAGCAGAGAAAGAAAATAATACTGATAAGGAGGATCAAGACGTTGCCTCAGAATAGTTAAAAGTATGATTTTCTGAAGGTTTCATTGCTAATAAACTCGTTCTTTCTTTATTATTGACATAATGTGAGTCACCTCTAGTCAGTTATTTTCGCGTCATGTTATGTTCGCGACACTTATTGTTCGAGTCACTTTAATTTTGCAAATCTTTTTAAATCGCAACATTCGCGAAGTTAACGTGTCACGAAAAGTTTATATAATAAAGTACCTTTCCCATGTTTAGCTACTCACAATAACATATATTTGTTATTATGATTAAATACCGATCGTACTATTTGATCCAGTCAGTGCACAATTGATAAGCTTGGTTGGCCTGTGCTGCAAGTGTAGCTTGGTAACCACCTACATATATGTAATATGCATTTATACATTAATGAGCATAATTTAGATGACCTTCGAAAGAAACAGAAATCCAAATGTTCATTATATGATCTTTTAATTGTCTAACAAACTTTGTAAAGGGCGTATAATATATATATATATATATATATATATATATATATATATATATATATATATATATATATATACATATATTAAGTACAGTAAGGTAAATCCCTAATGAATCGCCATCCAAACGGGAATAGGTTGGTGATCCTAAGTAATTAAGGCAATCAGTTGCTAATATCCCCTCCCTACCTTACTGTACTTAATTAATGTCCAGGGGATTTGGCCGTGCATCGCCGATCGACCGGGGAGTAGTGACGTGATCCTGGTTGAAGAAAATGTGTGAAATTGTCTCCTCGGACCTTACCATAAAAAAATAACGCCACACTGTGTATGTGTTGTACAGTAAAAATATGTGTTCCCAGTGTGGTTGGTTCAGTGGCCTAGTGGTTAAGGCATCCTTCCTGGCAGTTATCATTCACGGAAAACCTTACATTAATTTTGAGCCATTTTACCCTTCAAAACGGTCAAAATTACTATTTTGAGACAAAAAGCCTGGTTACCAAGCACAGCAGTGAGAATATGAAAAGTATTTCCCAGTTTATATGTTAACGAGGAGTTTCTTTCTTGGGCACCCATCCCAGATTTAACACTCATATCCCAAGGAAACTGCATACGAAGTTTGGCACTTTTGTCCGCTACGTCACGATCCGTCTCAAATTTTGCTTTAAGCCACTAGACTAGTACTGTAAGTTACACACCGGGTTTTTTCCCGTTGATTTATCGCCCAAGCGCGAAGCGCGCGGGCCATAAATCAATGGGAAAAACGAGGATCCGTAACTTACAGTACGGACTGAGAAACGAGGTTAGTAAGATATTTATTATATCTCTGAGGTTAATCCGGCGCGCGGGAAAGAAAACTAGTTGAAGTGAGGCGGGCCAATCACAGCGCGCGTACTAAGTGAGAGATAAAGTAATTACTGGTATTGAACTTCAATATTAGAGAATAGGCGTCAACATAATCACTTTAATCCCAAGTACAGTTAGAACCGACTTTCCTTTTTTTCCTTTTCCTTTCCTCGATTTTCCTTTTAAAGTGCTACTACGATCAGAAAATCACTTGTCTTTTTTCTTCAAATTTCGAAAGTATGTTTGCTTAACACCCGACTCGCGAACTTTCAAGCTTTGATTTCAAGCAGAAGACTGTTTACTTTGAGTGAAACTTTTTAATTTAACGGTCCGCCATTACTAACTTCAAAATCTTAAGAGAACTGGATCGAGGACAAAATGACGTAAAAAGCTCACAAGACTAAGAATGCAGTGTGTGTAAACCCGGCTAATTTAGTATGCAGCACGGGAATTTTGAGCTTTCAGACTCTCAAACCCGTGTTTTGCATACTTAATAGCCTGCATTCACACACTGCAATTTTAAAGCAGTGCGCATATGACGTCCTTTTATCTTGGATCCAGCTCTCCGAGGCCTAATCGGTCAGTTACGAACATGATTAATGGCGGACCGTTAAATTAAAAAGTTGCACTCAAAGTAAACAGTCTTCTGCTTGAAATTAAAGCTTGAAATTTCGCGAGTCGGGTGTTAAGCAAACACACTTTCGAAATTTGAAGAAAAAAGACAAGTGATTTTCTGATCGTAGTAGCACTTTAACTGTTCTTTTCGTTAGCTTACGCTAGTTGGGGTGTAGACAGTTCGCGTAGACAGTTCGCGTTTACCAAACGCAGAAAAAGACTTACGTTTGACATGTTATCTAGATTTCTGTGCATAAAAATTCTGTGCGGAAGAGAAACGCGTAATATATGCAAGAACGTCAGATGAATGAATAAAAAGTTCACGAATATTAATAGGTGTAGAACGAGTAGAAACATCGTGCATTATGGCGGAAACCGTTTCAAAGTGGAGCAGAATTATAGGTAGAATGTTCGAAGCAATAAGAAGAGGGATTGCATGGGATCTTTTGCTGGAAAAGAAAATCAGACGGAGTGAACGCTTTTGCTTTAGAGGTGGATTATCGTCCAAAAATATGTTTACTTTAGTGGCACTTGTGAATGAATGAATGAATGAATGAATGTATGAGTGAATGAATGAATGAATGAATGAATGAATGAATGAATGTCGCAGACCTATTGCAAACCGTTAAGATCATATGGAAACCAAGCTTAAAGACTGGTTTAATCACCAGCGTCGACGGAGTCGGCGTCGGAGTCGTAACCAGAATCTTGGAGCGTTACAATATACCTCAATCTCGTGGAAACATTTAACTTGTCACTACAATTTCTCTGATACTTTATAAGGGCTTATAAGGAAATACAGAGCAGCTAATAGGAGGTTCAGTAAGGTCGTACATCTTTAATGCTGCCAAATTAGTGAGAAATTTAAAACACTGGTCTTTAACATTTCTTGCCGTTCTAAGAATATTTTCCTGCTTACACAATTCTGTGCTTTTGTTAACATGACATTATTAACTTTTAAAGTAAAAAAGACGAAACTAGCAAAAAAATGCTACAAATAATTGATCCATAATTGCCAAAAATGCGAATGGAAAACTCAGCTGATATTGTCGCTTTAAATACTGTAACATTAACATGTAATTACCTTTATTATATATGTACTGAGATTTACTGCAAAATGAATATGTCAAATAAAAATGATGCGTTGCAGAGTACACGCAATCTGATTGGTTGTACGATTTTTCTCACTAGTGAAAAATACCGTATGACCAATCACAACCCGCAGACGAAAGTTTTCACTAGTGACAAAAATCGTATCGATTTTCCCGCCTTTCACTGACGGCGTCACTAGGCAAAAGGAAAACCATGGCGTCTTCTTCGAGCAATTCAAGGTTTGCAGATATAACTTCAGTAGAGGAATTTATTGAAGGACAAGAAAACGAAAACACCAGGAAGAAAACTGAACAGAATGTTGCTTTGCTTAAGGAGTTTTTGAGGCTAAAAGATGAGTCAAGGCCTGTAGAAGAAATTCCCCCACACGAACTGAGTTCATTCATCAGCGAATTTATCATAACAGTAAGAAAGAAAGAAAACAACGAAGATTACGAGCCCACTTCCTTGCGTGCTATGATGGCCAGTTTTGAACGGTATTTAAAGAAGAAGAATTACGGCTACAGCATTATGAGAGACGTCGAGTTTGAAAAAGCACGAACGGCATTAAAATCAAAACAAAGAGATCTCAAGAAGAAAGGCAAAGGCGATAAACCAAACGCTTCAGTTCCCCTCACAGAAGACGACATAAAACTGCTGTATGACAAAGGATTGTTAGGAAAGTCAACTCCTGAGGCTCTACTGAATACAGTTTGGTTCAACAACACAGTCTATTTCGGTCTCCGTGGTTGTAAGGAACACAGACATGTGTTGGGGCGATGTGCAACTACGCCAAACTACAAATGGCGAGGAATTTTTAGAGTATACTGAGAGACAAACTAAGACTCGAACCGGAGAAAATCCCAGAGATGTCAGGCAAATAAAACCGAAAATGTTTTCGGTTCAGGGAAGTGAAAGAGATCCCGTCACTGTTTACAAATTCTACGCGGAGAAAAGACCGTCGGAAATGAACGACAACAACGCGCCATTTTATCTAGCAGTAAATAACTGTAAAAAACAAGATTCTTCTAAACCATGGTTTAAAAAGTCAGCCGTTGGCGTGAACAAGCTGAATTCGTTAATGAAAAAAATGGCAGAAAAAGCCGGGCTGGGGCCCAATGTAAAGAACCATAGCGGTCGCAAAACAATGATCCAAACTTTAACAAACAACGACATCCCAGCGACAGATATTATTCAACTGTCGGGACATAAAAATCTTCAAAGTGTGACAAATTATTCTGTAGTTTCTGAAAAACAGCAAGTAAAAATGTCTCGTACTTTAAGTGAACTGATGTCCGGGAATGTGCATAGCTTAGAGAAAACTAATTCATCTCAAGTTGGAGAATGCTCCACTGATCCTTCAGCTAGCTCGGCGGCAGATCATCACCAACAAGCGATGTCGCTTTTCACGGGCGCTGTTATTCATGGAGGTCAATTCAGCATTTCTATTAACAGCCTCAATCAATCCCCGAAGTTGGCAATCCAAGAAGTTGAGGTAAAGTCTTCTCCAAAGAGGTACAAAAGGCTAAAAGTACTGGACTCTGACTCTGATTAGAATGCATGCATTACTATAATTAGATTTACAAAACAGTCAACTTTTTCAAATTTTATATCTTAGTTACGGTTTTGAACGGCGATATTTAAAGCTGAAAATTTTCATTGTTATTTAAAGTTAAAGAATCGTTTAAAAGTAGACTTTGTTCCACTTTCTTCAGAGTCATTGAATAACTTTAATGTTGTAGGAAGTTTTGTACGTTCAGTTTGCTCGAATAAAATCATTCGCAACTCGTTGTGGTCTTTGTGTTGATTTCACCGCGCCATTGATAGTTGTTAACATTATTTTGTAATATCTCAGTACATATATAATAAACAAATTACCTCATGGTTGGTTCGCTTGTACGATTTTTATTCACTCGTTGTGAAGAATCGCAAACTCACTCGTTCGCTACGCTCACTCGTTCGTTTTCGATTCTTCACAACTCGTGAATAAAAATCGTACGCACTCACCAACCATGAAGTAATCTCTATTTACGTCAGCGATTTAGTCCTGCTTGTTTTTGCATATTTGCATAAATCAGTTTAGTCAAAAACAGAATTGTTTGGAGAAGCGAACTACGCGGAAAATACCGAAACATGTAAGCTGCTGTCCGATCTAACATTTTTCACAATATATACCAAGAGGGAAAAATATTCCTCCGTTTTTGTTTACCTTACCATACTCCCCAACACCTTACTGCCTCCCTCCAAACAAATCCACTATCGCTTGCCCGACACTATCTGACGTATTTGTGCGTTTAGCTCTACCTTCCCACTGGTCTACATCCTCCGTGTTGTAGGACGGAGTATGGCTTGCATATTTGTGGAACGATGATCAAAGCTGTACGAGTTTTGCAATGGCGTGGTTTATGGTCTCTGGTTAGATTCGAATCATCCGTTTCTTAAATCCTAGAAAACAGTACACTATCGATCTCTATCTCAGTCTACTTTACAAAGTAGGCTATGCGCACTGGACAAAAGACATTGTACGCATCCCAACTTAACTTAGCTAGTTTTAACCTGGGATGTTTACGAAATAATTTTCTTAAGAACATGCAAACTGTGGATGCGTACTCGCTGAGACTCCGTGGGTGTTGTTTTAATAGTGTTCTAAAAACAGTGCCAGTTGGTTCTCAAGCTTCACCTTTTGACCGGTTTTAAACCTTTTGAGACTGTCAAAACATTCTACTTGATCAGTAAAAATTGCATCAGTTTAGCATACTGAGGTCAAACTTGTTATGACAAAAGGTTCTGATCTTTTACCGAGGATTTCTATCCGTAAAAAGCCTGTTAAAGAGAAGAACGACAGAACAAAATGACGTACCGTACTTGGATCTTGCGAAAACTTTAAACTTGCGAAACATCCACAGCACTGATGGCGCTTCTAAAGAGTCTTATCTTCAACCCAGTAGACTTGAAAATAGTCCACCTTCAATGCTGATTGCCATGGTGGACCGAAACCGTGATAGAAAAACAAAAAACAGTTCAATGGATGTGAACAACATTGTTTCGGAACAATACTTCCGATTGATACCAGTGAATTTGTTCCCGTAGGGGCTTGCAAAGTTAGATTTTTCGAAGGCGATTCAGCTTGAAACGGCATTCCCCCATACTTTTCTTACCAAAGAAGAAAGCTCAACTTTACAGTTCAAAACAGTGGCAGATAAAACTTGAAATTGAGGAATTTTTGTGTCAAAGAACGACTATCAATGCCAAGGAACAGGATCCGATTGATATCAGTTGAAAAGTCAAAAGCTTGGAAAGGTATGTCCAAAAAAAAAAAATTAATAATAATAATAATAATAATAATAATAATAATAATAATAATAATAATTTTCTTCACTCTATTTTTGCTCGACATATTTGTAGCGGATTTTTTCGAAGTGTCGCTACGAAATGCACACGCGTGTCCCTCATTTCTTGCCCTGGGTATTACGATATCAAGCGCCTTCGCGCATACAATCCATTGAGCACCCTGTAATGTCGTGATGCCAAGCAAAAGATAGACAAGATACTCTACCAGAGTTTGGGTGTTTAAAACAGTACATAATGCTCCTAATAGGTAGATAAAAGGTCAGCAGTAATAAGAGTGATACTGCAAGTTCACCAATTGCCAGAGCAAGCAAATAAAGAAATCTGGCCATCATTATCACGGCTAATGTTTTATCTAAAGGCCTTGTTCGCGAGACGCGGGACGCGGGCAGCCCGAGTAACAAAAAGACTTTGGACGAGTCCAGACATCAAATGATAAAATCTTTGATGACAATTCGCGTTTTCCTAGTCTTCAAAAAACACAATTGAGGTGATGCAGGGGAAAACATATGAAGTGCCAGTAGAGTGACACAGAATAAATATTTTGCAACCAGATATGTCATGACTCTCTCTCTAAATGGATTATTAGAAATTTAGTTAGCTCATGTCGTAATCTGAGCATAGAATTAAAAGACAACCAGCAGATAAGCCATGGTAGGAGAGTTTCAAACACTATATACTCCATAAAAAAATCAGTTAGTTGCTAATAGTAAAAACAAAAGTCCACTTAATTCTATCGATCACGTCAGTTGAAAAATCTTCGATGAAATAACAGTTTATAAAGGAGTGGTTACACAGTCGGGACATTTGTTCCAAATTGTTTCCTTTCGGCTTACTGTTTAAGAATAGCCGTACTGATAACTAATCATTCAGAAAACACAATTTTTGAAACCAAAATAGAAATTAGAGATTCCGTGTAAATACTTTGTTTACTTCGTCACAGAAAACTATAATGAACCAGGTGAAAACATCTGACTTGTGTTAGAACTCAGCCAATTCGGGATGTAGCGTTAATTCAGTCATTTCATACACAAACGGCGAACATTTCATAGGATGTAATATTAGATTGATGTTATGATCCGTAAAGACACTTGCCAAATTGCAGAAAATAAGGCACCTTCGTTGGACCAATGGCGAATAACGCAGTTCAAAATTATTCTATTTTCGGCTTAAGTTTGAGGTAATTTGCTTCCACAGTCGATGTTTTATGGTTATTCTGCTCGGCAGTGCAGTTTGAAGGTAGAGCAGACGATTTAAAGCAAACTGACTGCCCTTCTTTCGCAAGAATACACAACCTAACAAACAATTATAGTTTTCGATACAAATTCGAGAACGAACTTTGGCGAAACTAGCTCATTCTCGCCAACGAGTTACGAAGTGAGTGAATATTCGATGAGAGAGAGAAAAAAGAGACGCCGCACATAACTCAAGTCACTACATAGAAGAATTGAAATGTTTAAAACAGTGGAAGTTGTAAAGATCTATGAATTAGTTTCGCGTCTGCGAATATGCTTTGAGACTATGACACAAATGCAACACTCTGAAGGGTTGGGGGGGGGGGGGGGGTGACGTAAGGTACTAGAAATTTCAACTTCCTTTCAATTCTTCTACAATTTTTTTTCAATTTGTATGAGATGGAAACAAGCCAAAGACAAAAGCGGAAAGAGCATCACTTGGATTTGCTACAGGATGACTAATGACACTGAAGATTTTGGACATTCTGACCATTCTGCGGAAGAATTTAGTGCCATTTGGTTTGCTGTTTTCATCGTTGAATTTACTATGATATTTATTATCAACGCCGTCACCATCATCGTTTTTACAAGAAACCACCATTTACGGAAGCGCAGCACCTATCTGATAATAAACCTGACTGTGTCTGATTTGCTGGTGGGAGCCATCACGGGATCATTGAATATTTATCACCTGGTTATCGCCCATGATCTTGGCTGTAGTTTGGCAAAAATGATTATCGAGATCCTTAACAGAGTATTTCCAATATCATCTGTAGTTAATCTTTCCTTGATCGCTTTAGAGCGCGTTCACTCATCAGTTTATCCTTTTAGGCAATTAACCGTGACGTGGACCCGGAAAATTCTTATCGAATATGGGCATTTTGCAGGAGCACGACCGTGTTGACCAGAACAATTGTACTTTTTTGGTCCATGTTGTCGGCGTAGCGTATGTGTTTTGTCCAGAAATTTACATACTTCACGCTTTGTTGAAATGAATATCGAATTTCCCTCATTCGGTTTTGGGGTAATCACTAGAAAGCGATTTCTTTTTGTGTAACATGTCTCGTCTGAAGTGGTCAAGTGCTCTATTTAAGACGCCGTTAGGCTGTAATAAACTCTTCTTTATGCAATTTTTCCTCTTGGCGTAACGCTGACAAGAAAAATGATTTTTCGCAACTTTTCAGTTAACACTAGCATAAATATAAGCTTATATGAACCTTTCATTTCTTATCTCGCTGTGGCTATATGACCGGCAGCCGGTCAAGATTTTAAATAGAATAAATGGCCGGCAGTCAGATTTCGAAATTTTTTATGAAGTACAGTTGAATCCGACCTGAATTAAAAGTCATCTTAAAAACGATTTTGATGATTTTCTCTTTAAAGTAATCTCTTTTGGATGCAATTTTGTCGCTTATTTTCAAAAACTAACAGCGCTAAAACTGTAAACAGTTTGGCAAAGTTTTCAAGATGCGCGCGCGATGGGGTTATCCGCAGCCATCAATGTTTCTGTCCTCTTATTGACAATGAAAATTGGCCAAAGAGCGCGCAAGAATCTCTGATTATTATTGCTTTAAGACACCTCTTTTTTGCTGCTGAAAGTATATTAGTCTCACCACACCATGCATTTCAGCCATTTCAGAGGACTTTAATTTAAAAATTTTCCGTGTGGCATGAGGCTCCAATTAAATTCACTCACGATAACGTGTTCGAAGTGAGGACCCCCAGTTGCAAACTTACTACACGGGCCCTGTATTTACTCAAGTAAGTCGATGCTGCAGGTTTATGATGTTGTTTTCCAGCCTACTGCCGAGTAAGGAGTAGCCCTTTGATTGTTTTATTCCAGAAAACGTTTGTTTTCTTCTGCGTTTTGCTCAAGGCTCTAACTCGTTTTCATTACCGCAAAACCGTGCGTGCGATATTCGTGTACTGTTTTGTGTCGCGCCCCTACTCGCGAACAAAATAGACTTGTTAGTAAACCCATGTAGCAAATCAGGCAGCTTACCGCTCTTTCAATATGTGTGTTCTACGAAAGCTTTGCTTAGTAACCAGACAACCGTTGCTCCTCCGTTGCTCATTGGCTATCACAACAATCACTGCTCAACTGGACCAATCCAAAAGTGAGATGATGATTTCGATCATTTCTTCGCGTCACTTTTAAAATTCTTTCCACGCGGGATGGTTAGCGAGGAGGATTGTTAGGTTTTCACTCGTTTTCACAGCACTGCTTGAGGTTAGTGAGGAATTCCGAGTTTATTGTCGTTGATAAAGGTATTTCTTCTTTACTTCCAGCTGTTTAATGCACGGTTAAAGGTTTCACTAAAGTGACCAGGAAAAGAAAAACTTGCAGTCATTGAATAATGATTATGCCAGTGATGAGGAGAATGGTGTTGGACTGAACAAGGGAAAGTGGGTGGTCCGCCGTCCAATCCAGATGTCAGAAAGGGCAAGTTTACTAATGGAACGGTTCCAGCAGCGGATAAACAATACCCAGCGAGAGGACCTGAGGCCTCGTGTACCGAGAGTTGAGGGTGCACCATCAGGGAGGCAAATGCAGCCTGGGCTTTAGCAGACCCCGAGCCTCCAACACGAGGCGAACACTCAGTGGAGGAGCTGGAGGAGGAGGATGAAAGGATCAACCACACCCAACCCTCGAACGGCACTCAACACCAGTTTCTATTGTGCATAGAAGTGATCAAGGCAAGCAAAGAAGGGAACATAGACACGCACCACGCTCTCTTAGGAGCCATAGTTGTGCCATCCAAAGTGACTCTGAATAGTTTAAATACAAGTAGTTAGAAGAAAATAAAAAATAAAAAAAACTGAATGAAATAATTGATTTATTAATACATTTTATTAACACGTGTCGTTCATGTTGAAAATATTGTTGAGAGCATACCTCAAGGTTGCCACATAGCAGCATCTAGTTCTAAAGTTGCATGCAAAATGTTATAGTAGTGTTTTTTTTAGACTTTGCTTCTCAATTGCTTTATGATGCCTCTTCATAACACAGCAGCATCTAGTTATAAAGTTTGCATAAGAAATGTTAGTGTTTATTTAAGACTAGGCTTCTCAGATGGTTATGCTTTTTCATAACAAAGCAGCATCTAGATATAAAGTTTGTATACAAAATGTTATTATAGTGTTTTAGATGATTCCCTATACTTTTTCATAACCTAGGATCTTGTTAATGTAAATTCTTCCATAGTTCGATCAAAGTAAGTATACACGAACAAGTAACAATACAAGGTTTTTTTTTTATTTATAAATAAAGTATTATTTGAAATGAAATGAAGATGTTGTCATGGCAGATGTTTACTGTTTGTTAGGACAACATTTATAGTGTCCCGGTAATTTTTTTCTTTTGGGTGGGTTTTGTTAGGAATCCAAGGATTAAAAACTTTGTTCCACTCGGCAGTTTGAACACAGTTTTGGGGGTATACAAGCTTTGGTATGGGTCCTAAGCACTTCACGTAGGCGTCAGTATTCGATCACGAACACGTTTCATACTTAACATGAGTCTCGTGTTCCAGTCCAACACCACAGAACACTTGATGTGTGCCGTTTAGAATACCTTAAAACCTTACGTAGCGTCAGTATTCCAACATGAATTCTTTTCATACTTCGCACGGGTCTCGTGTTTCAGTCGAACACCACAGAACACTTAATGTGTCGTTAAGAATACCTTAAAACCTCACGTATGGTACAGTATTCAGACAGGAACACGTTTCATACTTCGAATGAGTCTCGTGTTCCAGTCGCACGCTTCGGAACTCGTAACGTGTTGTCTGACCGTACTACGCGGTAGTGTGTATTACCTGTATTTCTTGATGACACGACATCTTTGGAGGTGAAAAAATGTGACATAACTTCCGTATTCATACCGTCCAATTCTCGAAAATTAGAGCATACTTGACGCAGCCATTAGTATTCGAGAACGTACACGTCAGAAGTAGCCTCGTGCATCTCGTGTTCAAGTCGCAAACTCTCGAACAACTGGGTATCCGTATCCAACTGGGTATCCGTGAGTATCCGAAAATGTTCGAGTCATAAATGATGACCATATCTTCGAGGAACATCTAATGTAACATTAATCTACCCAACGTGGCCCGTATGATTTATCGAACACTTCGAGTCATTCACAAGTATTCAATTTGAATACGGCAAAACAGGCCGGATTTTAATAGAATATTTCAGGTGTATTTCGAGTCAGCCGTAATCGAATACGTCAGAGCTTTGCGGTATACATGGCGTTCGCCGATCCGTATTCGAGCAAATTCGGGCCCGAATCCCGAACTTTAAAATCATCATTTTCAGTTGGCTGCTAGCTTTAATTTTGCTATCTGCAGATGCTGTCCTTTATCTGTATTTATCAGACGATATTGGAAGTTATTGGTTAAGGACATCAGTTTCTGTCCTTACCCTCCTATTAGTCATTGTGTGTAACGTCATTATTACGGTAATTATCAAACGAAACCCTCGTCCTCATCCTTCCAGCGCTGTCGCTTCAGAAAGGAAACTCTTTGTAACCTTATTCATAGTTTCAGTTGTGTCTCTGCTGACCATTCTGCCATGGGTTGTATGCCGCGGCTTACTTATTCAGCCATTCGTCCGACTGTCCAAAACCACAGAGCTCCACTTTCTTAGTTTGGTACGTTTCTTGTTTTATATGAATTGTAGAGTCAATCCAGTGATATACGCCATACGATTGCAAGAGTTTAAGAAAGCGGTCAGGGAACTTGTCTGTAAAAATTATTCGGCGCCCAGAAGTGTTGAACCTATTGAGCTTCACGAAATGTGATGACATTAATTGTAGCAAGGCTCGGTTGTTTAATTACGAGCTATAAAGCTAAACTGCATGGGACTAGTATCCACAATGATATAAAAATTTAGTTACTGAAAAGGAAATTAGGTTGCTTATGGCCCAGCGGTGAGGTTTGTCGTGATCTGTTAAGCTTCAGCTTGATTTTGTTTATGTGGAACCGCTCCATTTTGAAACGAAATATGAATCACAACAAAATGAAAAACAGTGTGCAATGAATTTAATATATGTAATTTTAAAGCAATTTAAAAGAAAACTAGCTGACGCCGTCGCATTAAAACTCTGAAACTTGTACTGGACTCCAAAAATTTCTAAAAGCATTTAAGTCTTTACTAAGTCAAAAAATGTGTATGTTCAATTCCATAAATACTAAAAAAAACAACAACTACAATAGATAATCATAAAGGTGCGACATAACAATAAGTTACAAGTTAAACAAAACGTTTAGCACGTATGGAGTAACGTTATTGTTACTGGTGGTGAAAAAGTCACGTTCCGCCGTACAAAACATAAAATCGGCCTGATGGAAACTTCCGAAGCGCCAGAGGCGCTGACTTAAAATTTACTTGTTGACTCCATCTTGTTGACTCTCATCTCAATTGCGCACGTTTTAAGAAGAATGAACAAGTACAACATGATTGAAGTTTGGCTCTTTACTTTGTTTATTTTTTTTTTACGAACTTTTTAAAAAGTTGGGATAGATCACAGGGAGCAGAGGAGTTCAGTTCGATCGTACACGACAAAGTCTCACCTTGTTAATTCCAAAAATATGTTTACTTTGTACGATAAAGATTTTCGAGATGAAATCCTTCTGATTTATGAATGTTTTCTGCTTCCATATCCCTCTATATCCCCGATCTATTGCAAAATATATATATATATATATATATATATATATATATATATATATATATATATATATATATATATATATATCATGAGGAGCAGTAGAGGGAGCCGCCACTTTGCTGAGAAACAACGCCAGAAACGAATCGACTTCATCAAAGTCAATCTTCCTTCAGCAGAACATTGGGCAATTTACTTCCGTTGTTGACGCCATTTGATAGTTTGAGGATTTCACTAAGTGTTCGAAAGAATGGTAGCTAATCTAGACCAACTGAATGCGAGCTGGCGACAACACTGAGCTCTATAAATACTGGACCCTTGTCCTCATCCTTCCAGCGCGGTCGCTTCAGAAATGAAACTCTCTGTAACCTTATTCATAGTTGCGGTTGTGTCTATGCTGACCATTCTGCCATGGGTTGTTTACCGCGGCTTATTTATTCAATCAGCTGTCCGACTGTCCAAAACGACAGAGCTCCAAGCTGCTAATTTGATACTTTTCTTGTTTTATATGTATTCTAAAGTCAATCCAGTGATATACGCCATACACGGTTGCAGGAGTTTAGGAAAGTGGTCAGGGAACTTGTTTGTAGAAATAATTCGGGCTTCACAAGAGTCCGACCTATCGAGTGACACGAATTGTAGAAATGAATTGAAAATTAACATATAAGGAAAATAAATCGCTGTATATATGGACCAGAGGTGAGGTTTGTTTGCAGAAAAACAACAATTGGTTAAATATAAAAGTGCACTTAACCCCAAGATGTTGTCTTCGCTAAAACAAATCCTTGCACCTATTCGAAGCGTATTGTGCCTTTTTAAACCAAATCTTTTTATGGCGGAAAAATCTAGCCATCATTCGTCACACGACCGAACTAGTAAGGGGCGTGGGTCTATTCCTGATTGAACGTCACAAACTGATTTGTGTTTTGGTAAGTCTTTGTAAACATGCATGCAAAGCAGTTTGTGACGTCACATCAGGAATAGACCCACGCCTCTTCTGGCTCAGTCGTTGGCCAATGACGCTTAGCTTATCGTAAACTTTGAATCCTATATAAAAAAAGTTTGAAATTGGAAATAAAGTCTTAATGTTTTTGGGATAGCTACAAAGTATAATATTAGCGGCAAAAAATAATTTGGAGTTAGGTGCACTTTAAGCATGACACTTATATATAATTCGTCACCACTTTTTATATAATAACCAAATCAATGCGCACGCTCTGATTGGTTAATCAGCTATGGTTTACTGTGCCCGTAAACTCAAGAAAATTTTACGCGTCTTCTGAATAATTATATAAAAGCAATAGATTAAAAGTTTCTATGGTTTATAGGCTGATAAACCACTTGCGATGTTGGAAGAACAATCGAAGAATCCGTAAATCACTCCCCTGCGGCTCGTGATGAATTCTTTGAGTGTTCTTCCAACATCCCGCGTGTCAGCCTATAAACCATAGAAACTTGTGATCTATTGCTTAAATATAATTAGACGTAGGTCCTCATCAATTACCAAGATGCCGGACCGGTTGCTTATTAGTTGGTAGCTTAAGTTGATTATGTTATACCTCAATCTCGTGAATACATTAAATTTTAATTTTGTCTGGTACTTTTTAAGGAAAAACGAAGCAGCTATTATGAGGTTCAGTGGGGACGTACATGTCAGTCCACGCTGCCAAATTAGTGAGAAGTTTAAAACACTGGTCTTTCACATTTCTTTTTTTTTTTTTTTATTATTATTATTTTTTTTATTTTTATTTTTTTTAGAACTTTTAATGTAACAGCCATGTGACAGAAACAAATTACATGTACAAACCAATTACAAGAGCACGTTACACACACACAAAAAAATTAAGAGTGGAACAATTTGGTAATACACTCATAGAATTTTTAGATAATTACAAAATTGTCACATATTTTCCAATAGATTGTCCGTCAGGGGAATAGGAAAAAAGACAAATTAAAGGCAGTCAACCAAAGGAGTCCATTTTGAGGTGTCTCCCGCTTTTGTCTCTATTGTTTGTCTAGATTTGACAAGACGTAAGAAGGAGGCAAAATTTGGTGACGTTTCGTCCAATTTGGCTTGCCATATATGATAACGCGCTAACAGGAAACAATAGTTTAATTGAAGCGCATATTTTGCATGAGATTCCGGCCTCAGGCCCAGCGCTATAATATTCAATAGAATGTATTCGTCAATTAACAGGAGGTTGTCGTGAAGGCAGTCGGTCACTCTTTTCCAAAAGGTGGAAGTAACATGACATGACCAAAATAGGTGAATTAATGTCTCCGCGGAATCATGGCAAAACGTGCATTGTTCGTTTTCTTTTCTTCCTATTTTAAATAAAAAGTCATTGGTTGGTATACGCCTATGCAAGAGTTTAAACTGGAACTCGATCAGTTTAGTGCTTTTGGTGCATCTTGGTGTCATGAGGTAAGCAAGTTCCCAGTTAAAATTGTTATATAGTTACAGTCCTGAAGCCATTTATTTTGGCTATTGCTTGGGATTATACCTTTGGCATTGACTAGCTGTTTGTAAATTAACGGACCTGGCTTTTTGCTTTTCATAATCTTATCACAAAAAGTTTCCGAGTTGTGTTCCCTAAGCTCGGCAGTTCCGGAGACCGTTTTACGAAGGGATTTTATAGCTGACAAGAGACCGTAAAAACCAAGAGGGCGTACTTTTAGGCCATGTTTTGCGAAAAAAACATTCAGAGTCAAAAATCTATTGTTTCCTGTTGTTTGAAGGTGTTTTACTTTAGTTATCCCATTTTCAAACCAATCCTTAAAGAAAATTGGCCTATTTTCTATTCTCAGTAGTGAATTGAACCATAATGCCTGTTCTCCAAAACTGATTTCAGAAGATATTTGGCGCTCAAAGTTTATTTCGGCCCAATATTCTAATATTTCCTTAAGGAAAGGGTCGGTGACCCTGATCATTTCCTTTGTATCCCTAACATTTAGGTTACAGTGGAAAAAACTTTCGCCTCCATAGTTCTTAAGTTCCATATCAAACAGGAGTTTCCATTTCCCGTTGTTAGTTGTGTCCAAGTACTTTCTTACCCACGTTGTTTTGAGAGATTTGTTGAAAGAAAAGAGATCAATCATTTTTAGACCGCCATTTCGGGGTTCGTTAATCATGACTTTCCTCTTTATTTTGTCGCCTTTTCTATTCCATAAGAACTGATAAAACATGTCGTTTATTTCTTTTAGAGCACAATGGTTTGAGCGCAACGAGGCAAGTAGGTAAACGATCAGTGATGCGGCTAGCGATTTTAGCACGGTAATTTTCCCTAGCAGTGTGAGCCTCCGGTATTTCCAGCAGCTTAATAATTTCCTAATTTTTTCAATTTTTTCTTTATAGTTCAAGGTTATCGCAAGATCTGGATCAGTTGAAAGCCATAAGCCTAGCGTTTTGACCTTGCATCTTGGCCATTTGAAGTTCTTTCCTGGCACGAGGATTTTCTCATGACCAGTCTTAGAGCCAATCCAAAGAGCTTCCGTTTTGCTATCATTGAGCCTGAGGCCGGATATCTTACCGAAATCATCTAATAATTGCAGGGCTGAAACAAGCGAGTCCTTAGACCCGTTTAAGATAAGAGTAGTATCATCAGCATATTGACTTATCTTAATTTCTTTGTTGTCTAGAGAGAAACCCATTATACTCCTACTGTTTCGGATTGACTTGGCCAGTATCTCCGCTGCCAGAATAAATAAATATGGTGAAAGGGGGCAGCCTTGCCTAACACCTCTTTGAGGCTGGAAAAATTTGCTTGACCAGCCATTGTTGAGAATACAGCTTTCAATTCTGCAATAAAAAGTCCTTACCCAATTAATAATTGATCGACCAAAGCCAAAGAAACGTAGAGTATGAAAAATAAAAGGCCATTCAAGTGAATCGAAAGCTTTTTCAAAATCTATGAAGAGTAGTAGACCTGGGATATTATGCTGTGCAGCATATTGGATGATACCATCAATAAGTCGTATATTTTCGCCGATGAACCGTCCTTTAATAAAACCTGTCTGATCGTTGTTTATAAGCCTTGGAAGCACGGACTTAATACGATTTGCAATAGCTTTTGCTGCGATTTTATAATCCGTGTTGAGGAGGGTTATAGGACGCCAATTTTTTACATAAAAAGGCTCTGTATCTTGTTTTGGAATAAGTTTAATGATTCCACGTCTTTGGGTGATAGATAAGCAACCCGACTCGTACGCAAAGTTAAGAGCAGAAAGAAGGTAGGTTGAGATATCATTCCAGAACAATTTGTAAAATTCAGCTGGAAGGCCGTCTGTGCCGGGCGTTTTACCCGAATCCATAGACTTTAAGGCTTCTGCGCATTCTGTTTCGGTTAAGATACCGTCGCACGCCTGTTGATCCTCAGGGCTTAGCAAAGTTTGATTTGTTTGCGGGAAAAAATTAAAATTGGGGGAGTTTTCTATTTTCGAGGCATAGAGGTCTTCATAGAAAGATTCGCATTCGGCTAAAATGTCCTTGTCAGATGTGACAAGGGTATTGTCTTTGAGTTTTAATTGGCTTATTGTGCCTTGTTTATAATGTCGCTTTTCAAGACTAAGGAAGTATTTAGTGTTCTTTTCACCTTCATTATACCACTTTGACTTTGACCGAAGAATAGCTCCTTTAGTTCGGTATTCAAAAATTTTTTCGAGTTCCTCTTTTAAGACCTTAATTCTCTCAGTTGCAATTTGTTACGAGGAATCACAGCAGACTGCGCTATCTAGCTGTTTCTCTATAGCTGCGATTTCTTTTTCCAACTCGTCTTCTTTCTTTATTTGCGCTCTTTTTAAGGACGCTGAGTAAGAGATTGATTCTTGACGCACTTTCAATTTTATCATGTCCCATAGCAGCAAGGGGTTGACGAGGTTGTCCTCTTTGTATTCGCTAGCCGTCTTTTGTATCGTTGCCTTTATTTTTTCAATAAAAATGGTATCGGCAAGGAGGGATGTGTTTAACTTCCAGAATCCGTTTCCCCTTGGGTTAGAGTATAAGGATAGGTTAAGCGTTATCATGGAGTGATCACTTTTGAATCCTGGAATGATATCTGTTTGAGTACAGTTACACAACGAAGTCTGGCTTACTAGGAAAAAATAAAGTCTGCATTGAACATCTGGCTGTCTCTGTCGCCAGGTAAACCTTTTGTTTTCTGGATTAAAGATCCTCCAAACATCGCATAACTCCAGATCTTCCGCCGCATCTTGTATCACTCTCAAAGCGTTATGGTGAGTTCTGGCAATTCCGTTCTTTTTGTCTTTTTCAATATCTAATACTAAATTGAAGTCACCGCCGATAATAACTTCACCGCATTTGAAATCAGAAAGGTGATCGAAGAAGACGCTAAAGAAATCGGGATCATCCTTATTAGGAGCGTAGATACTAGCCAAGGTCAATAATTTGCCGTCTGCTTCGATATCGCAAATGATAAACCGACCATTAGGGTCTAGGAGAAATTTAATAATGTCTAAATTAAAATTATTGTTAAAGAGAATATTGACCCCTGCTTTGTTGCTCGATCCGCAGCTGAAGAGCGCTTTGTAGCCCCATTCACACTTCCATATGTCTGTGGTATTTTTGGAACAATGGACTTCTTGCAACATGTATATTGAAAATTTTTTAGATCTCAACCAATTAAACACCTCCTTTCTTTTGGTGTTATTTCCAATTCCCCTGACGTTTAGCGAGGCGATTTTAAGATCGGTCGTTTCACATTAGCATATAAAAACTTAAATAACATGCAGAAATTATGATTGCTCCAGAAAATAAATACTAACAAAATACTGCGTAAGAGAAAAAGGAAAAAATCTAAGGCAGGACACATAGAATACAGACAAAACGAATAGCGTTAGTGGCAGAAAAAAAAAATAACTTCAATAACAACAACAGCAACAGCAACAGCAAGAAAAATTTTGAAAGTGGTCTAACTAAGATGAGCTTTCGGTACCGCGGTTTTCTCTCTCTACTCGCAAACTCTTTAGTATCAATTATGAGATGGCGAGAAAAAACAAACAAACAAACAAACAAACAAACAAATAGCAGAAGCGAAATGTTTGTAATCGAAGGTAATACAGAGAAGACCAATAGGATAAAGAAATGATTACAAGGGTTTTGCTCCCTGATTATATGTCCAGTACCTGGCCCACTGGCCAGAATTTACCCCTTATAAAAAGTTTGTCAGGTTGTGACTTGCTAAAGGATACGGGTATGTTGTTCCTTTTGGCCTTCTTAAAGGTGTCCATTTGTCTGCTTCTTCTTTTGACCAATTCTTGAGGATGGTCCCTAAACATCTGAAAGTTAGTGCCTCTGAGACGAGAGCCCAGAGCGAGTATTTGCTCGCAGTCTTTGTAGCGCAGGAATCTTGCGAGAATTGGTCGCGCTCCTCCATCTTCTTTCCTCTTCCCCAGTCGGTGAACTCGCTGAATTTCTACAGATCTTGCGTCCCGGTAACCTAGCTGCTGATTCAGGAAGGTTCTAAGCACTTCTTCTGTGTCTTCTACTCCATTTCTCGGTGAAGGTGATTCGGCAATGTTATTAAATTTTAAATTCTCGCGCCTCGAGTAGGCTTCTAAGTATAAATCTTTCGTGTTGAGGTCTTCTAAAACCTGGTTTCACATTTCTTGCTGTTCTAAGAATGTTTTCCTGCTTACACAATTCTGTGCTTCTTTTTTTTAACATGACACTATTACCTTTTAAAGTAAAAAAAAGACAAAACTAAAGAAAAAATGGTACAAATAATTGATCGGCTTTAATTTCCAAAAATGCAAATGGCAAAATCAGCTGATATTGTCACTTCAAATTTTGTAACATTAACATGTAATTGCCTTTAGGTCGGCGATTTAGTCCTACGTGTCTTTGCACATTTGCATACTCACAATTGAGTCAAAAATAGAATTGTTTGGAGAAGCGAACAACGCGGAAAATACCGAAACATGTAAGCTGCTGTCGGATCTAACATTTTGAAGAACATATACCAAAAGGCAAACTGAATATTCCTCCGGTTTTGTTTACCTTACCATACTCCCCAACACCCTTCTGTCTCCCTCCAAACAAGCCCACTATCGCTTGCCCAACACTATCTGTAGTATTTGTATGTTTATCTCTACCCTCCCCACCCTCCGTGTTGTAGGACGGAGCATGCGTATTTGTCGAATGATGATCGAAGCTGCACGATCTTTTAAATGTACAGCAAAAAACGGAAAAGCGCTATAACTTAAGGAACGCTGATTTTATTGTACCCCGTTTTAATACTATCCTTGGTTTTCACATGACGTCATAAAAAACTAGAATTCAAAATTAAACAGATTTTTGTATTTTTAACTTCATCGCGTAAAAGACATTTTAGAAATGTATCTGCTTGCATGTTTTCAGCTCGGCAGCGTGCTTTGTTTTGAAAATAGAGCAGTTTGAATTTTAGGTTTTTTCACAGTGCGTGACATAAACATGTCTGCTCATAGGCATGTCACGTACACGAAAACATCGATTCAGCTTGTTTTTTTGAGGTTTGAAAACCCAACATGACAGGAGAAGCGTCTTTACGAATGTTTGCAAGCTCAAAAAAGAGAGGAGAAAGAGAGGAGAATGCCTTTGAGATAGCCACAGTAAATTCCAGATGTTTTAACACGTTTCCGGCCGCCATATTTGTGCCCCTCAGAGGGACACTAACATGGCGGGTCCATACTAAACTCTATAATTCTGAGTGGTACATTTTGCCGAATAACTCGAGTACGGAATATCGCACAGCCCCAAGACTTTGGTATGTTGTTTAATTATTACTCTTCTACAACATCTCCATTTCTTGACTTTGTCTATCGAATGGTAGATGATTTTATTGTTTTACTTGCGTGACTGAAAACCAAGAATTAAGTATGGGAAGCATTCCTTGAAATATTTAGGGCCTATGTTGTGGTATAAGCTGACAAGGGAGGAGCGTACCTTGAGCAGTTTAAACTCTTTTAAACGACAAATAAGGAAGAAAGACTTGGCGATGTTGATCGAAAATGAACGATGCAAGCATTGTAATTTATCCACAAGCTGACAATATATTTATGTTCTTAGGATATGAATAGACTTTTCTCTAGATTTCATTCGCAAATTTTATAGGAATCTTAGTAATTTTGTTAAATCATAATTTGTATATAGATGTATTTTAGTTTTTAACTTTTAAACTGTGTCACCAATTAGTGAAAGCTAGAACGACTGACACGTGAATAAAGTTACTTACTTACTAACTTACTTACGAGGTTTGCAATGGCGTGGTCTATGGTCTCTGGTTAGATTCGAATCATCCATTTGGTAAATCCAAGAAAACACTACACTATCGATCTCTATCTCCACTTTAAAAAGTAAGCTATGCACACTGGACAAAAAACATTGTACGCTTCCCAAGTTAACTCAGTTAGTTTTAAGCTGGGATATTTATGAAATAATTTTCTTAATAACATGCAAACTGTGGATGCGTACTTGCTAAGACCCCGTGGGTGTTGTTTTAATAGAGTTCTAAAAACAGTGCCAGTTGGTTCCCAAGCTTCGCCTTTTGACCGGTTTTAAACCTGTTGAGACTGTCAAAACATTCCACATGATTAGTAAAAATTGCATCAGTTTAGCGTCCTAGGATCAAGCTTGTTATGGAAAAAGGTTCTGATCTGATGAGCAAAGAGTAGCCGAAATCCAAGCAGTTGTGGTTTGTTTGTTGCTTAAGAACTTCCTGTGTCATGTCAAATCATTTATACAAATATTGTGCTGGTTTCAGACCAACAATTTAAAAAGAGGTTTGAACACACCAACACCAGGTTCAGTCGTGTATGGTGTTGTAGCGTTTGTGTGCGCGCGTGTGTGTGTGTATGTCGTGTACGCGTATGCGCGTGTATGAAAGTGTGAATTGTTAATAATAATTTTTTTTTCAAAGAGACTGTATGTATTTTGTAAGTAGTTTAATGTAATGTAAACGTGTAAAAAACAAAAAACCAAGTTATTGTAAGCGTAAGTATGTATTGTAAGTAGCGTGATGCAAATATTGTACCCAATGTTTTGTAAGTAGTGTAATGCGTTGTAAAAAAAATAAAACAAATTACAAAAAAAAAAAAAAAATTAAAAAGACTTCGGACGAGGCCAGACATCAAATGATAAAATCTTTGGTGGGAATTTGCGTTTTTCCTTGCCTTCAAAAACACAAAGTGGTGCAGATGAAAACATTTGCAGTGCCAGTAGATTGACACAGAATAAATATTTTGCAACCAGTTATGTCATGACTCTCAATTAAATGGATCATTTATCAATAGGAATTTAGTTAGCTCATGTTATAATCCGAGCATAGATTTAAAAGACAACCAGCAGATAAGCCATGGTAAGAGATTTTCAAACGGAATTAAGATTTTTGTTTGCCAGTCAAGATATAAACTACACAATAAATTTCAGTAACTTGCCAATAGTAAAAAAGAAAGGGCGTATTATTCGATGCAAATGAGGGAATCTCGTGATATCTCGAGAACATCTTCTATCAAGCAAGTCAGTTAATCTTTGGTTAAATAGAAGCTTATAAAGGAGTGGTTACACAGTCGGGAAATTTGTTCCAATTTGTTTCCTTTCGGCTAACTGTTTAAGAATAGCCGTACTGTTAACTAGTCATTCAGAAAACAACATTTTTAAAGCAAAATAGAAATTAGAGATTCCGTGTAAATGCTTTGTTTACTTCATCACCGAAAACTATAACGAACCAGGTGACAACATCTGACTTGAGTCAGAACTCAGCCAATTTGGGATGTAGGTGAATTCAGTCATTTCATACACAAACGGTGAAAATTTCCTAGGATTCAATATTAGATTTATGTCATGATTAGTAAAGACACTTGCCAAATTGCAGAAAATAAGGCGCCTTCGTTGGACCAATGGTGAATAAGACAGTTCAAATTTTATTCTATTTTCGGCTTAAGTTAGAGGTAATTTGCTTCCACAGTTGATGTTTTATGGTAATTCGAGTCATTCTGCTCAGTGCCGTTTGATGGTAGAGCAGATGATTTAAAACAAACTGACTGCGCTTCTATCGCAAGAATACACAGCCTAACTGACAATAGTTTTCGATGCAAAATCGGGGATGAACTTTGGTGAAACTCATTCCCGCCAACGAGTTACGAAGTGAGTGAATATTTGATGAGAAACAAAGAAAGAGACGCCGCACATAACTCAAGTCACTACATAGAAGAATTGAAATGTTTAAAACAGTGGAAGTTCTAAAGATCTATGAATTAGTTTCGCGTCTTCGAATATGCTTTGAGACTATGACACAAATGCAACACTCTGAAGGGTTGATTAGAATTATTTCATTGCATGCATGGTGACGTAAAGTACTGAAAATTTCAACTTTATTTCGATTCTTCTACAATTTTTTTCAGTTTGCATGAGATGGAAACAAGCAGAAGACAAAAGCGGAAAGAGCACTAAGACTTGCTACAGGATGACTAAGGACACTGAAGATGGACATTCTGACCATTTTGCGGAAGAATTTAGTGCCATTCGGATTGCTGTTTTCATCGTTGAATTTGCTATGGTATTTATTATCAACGCCGTCACCATCATCGCTTTTACAAGAAACCGCCATTTACGGAAGCCCAGCACGTATCTAATAATAAACCTGACCGTAGCTGATTTACTGGTGGGAGCCATCATGGGATCTTTGGAATGTTATGATCTGGTTATCGGCCCTGATCTTGGCTTTAGTTTGGTAGAAATGATTATCGAGATTCTTGCCGGTGTATTTCCAATATCATCCGTAGCTAATCTCTCCTTGATCGCTTTAGAACGCCTTTACGCAACACTTTATCCTTTTAGGTTATTTTCGACGCCGTCACCATCATCGTACAAGAAACGGCCATTTACGCAAGCGCAGCACTTATCTGATAATAAGCCTGACTGTGTCTGATTTGCTGGTGGGAGCCATCACGGGATCGTTGAATATTTATCACCTGGTTATCGTGAATTATATTATTCACGCAACACATTATCCTTTTAGACATTGTTTAATTGAGAAATGGTTTTACTTTAAAAGTATCATTTTCAGTTGGCTGCTGGCTTTAATTATGGCATCTGTATATGCTGTCTTCAGTTATGTCCTGTGTACGTCAGACGCTATAGGTAGTTATTGGTTAAGGACATCATTTCTTGTCCTTACCCTCCTATTGGTCATTGTGGGTAACGTCATTATTACAGTAAATATCAAACGAAACCCTCGTCCTCATCCTTCCAGCGCTGTCGCCTCAGAAAGGAAACCAATCTCGTACCCAGAGTCCTCAGGCCCTTTGGCCAGCGGTTAGTCGCTAGGAGAGACTCTGGGATAATGGAAAAAAAAATCAAATTTTTTGATTGGCTTGCCCGTAACGGTTTCCATTGTTTTACCCCTGATCTTCTGGGAAAATGGCAGTCCATTATCCCAGAGTCTCTCCGGGCGTCCACCCGCTGACCAAACAGCCCGAAGACTCTAGGTACGATAGTTTCTGTTGTGTCTCTGCTGACCATTGTACCGTGGGTTGTTTACCACGGCTTACTCATTCAATCAGGCGTCGGACTGTCCAGCACTAAGAGGACAGAGACAGAGTTCCACTCTTTTAGTTTGGTACGTTTCTTGTTTTGTATGAATTTTATAGTTAATACATTAATATACACCATACGATTGCAGGAGTTTAGGAAAGCCGTCAGGGAACTTGTCTGTAAAAATAATTCGGTCTCCACAAGTGTCCAAACTATTGAGCTTCACGAAATGTAGCGTTATATATTGCAGCAAGGGTCGGTTGTTTAATTGCGAGCTGTAAAGCTAAACTGGGACTAGTATCCATAATGAAATAAAAAGTTAGTTACTGAAAAGGAAATTAGGTTGCTTATGGCCCAGCGGTGAGGTTTGTCGCGATCTGTTAAGCTTCAGCTTGATTTTGTGATTTTGTTTATGTATCACTGTTCCATTTTAAAAACAAAATATGGATCACAACAAAATGAAACACCACGTGCAATGAATATGGATTGTTGGCCAAGCGAGAGGTCAGCATAGCGGATATTGGCCAAGTTCTTTTTTTTTTCGCCGCGGCGTGTTTATGAACTTGGTGAATAAAGTATTTATTATATGACTCAAAGGACGCTATGAAAAGACAGTAAAACTCGGGACGAACGGGATATCCGGAGCAGTCAAGATGGCTCCATCTTGACCTCACGGGTAGCCAATCACAGCAGAAGAATTGATTTATCTTGACAGCTGAAAGAGCCAGTCATATAATAAATAAATAAATAAATAAATAAATAATTTTCAAGCAAGTTAAAAGAAAACTAGCTGACGCCGCGCTTTAGACACTGAAACTTGTAATTGTATTCTAAAAATTGCAAAAAGCATTAATTCAAATCATTTTAAGTTTGAAAAAGGGTAAAAGGACGACTACTTTTCGACGTCAGCTTAAAGTCATTACCAAGTAAATGTTCAAATACATAAATATTAAAAGAAAAAAAAACAATAGATAATCGAAACGTTGAGTACGTATGAAGTACCGTTATTGTTACTGGTGGTGAAAAAGTCCCTTTTTCGCAGTACAAAACATAAAATAGTTCAAATGAAATAAACTTGTTGATTTCATCTTTTGAGAGCGTTAGTCGCACATTTTATCGATCAAGTACTTATATTAAACGCACTGAAATTAGTTCAAATGTTTATTTCCGCGACATAGCTCTCAATAGAAGTTTGCAAACGTGAAATATATGTGGCCTTCTGAACAATTTTAACTTCATACGGTTCTCTTATAGATCACGAGACATGCTTTGTGACCCATTTCTCTTCAAATAGTGTTTGAACAATTGCGGGCGTTTTTATTAAAATGAATAAGTACGAAATGATTGCAATTGCGCTTTTTGTTTTGTTTAATTTGTTTTTCAAACTTTTCAAGCATTTGGGATAGATTGGTCATTAGTTCTCAGCGACTGGGTTATAAATACTTAAACCACCCGGCAGCTCATTCTCTTCTAATTCCTATATGTTCTCGAAGAAATTAGCTATACAGCTACTCTTGTAAATCCGAGGTGAAATAAAGGTGATGTATGTACGTATGATAATGTGTTATGAGTGAATTTGTCATGCTGTAAAATCGACGACAATACGATCATAGTTAGGGGTAAGAGTCACGCTTGTGTCATTTGGTGATGAGCTTGGGTCGCATGCGAGATGCGAGTACCTCGAGAATAGCTGCCAACCGATTACACAGAATAAAAAATAAATGATTTTCTGCCCAAGAAGATGCCGTCAATCAAACAGCGTCCATAAAAATATTCGGTTTTAAGGTTGGTTCCTTGTACTCTTGACTAAGTTCGCCAGGCTTTTCGGAGGATATATTTCACGAGAAAAATACCTTTTCCAAATCAAGTAAGAAGGGAAGTCAGACTTATTTTATGTGTACACCTCTGTTTTCCTTCATAAAAACCTAAGGGAAATAGCTTCTAAAACATCTGGAGTCAATAGATAGCCAATCGGATTTCAGGTTATAAATATCTCATGCGCAGGCAGCTATCTATATCGAAAAAATCATCAAAATTATCAAGAGCAGTAAACGGAGGCGCCATATTGCTGAGAAACAACGTTAAAAGCGACTCGGTTTCATCAAAGTCAATCTTCTTTCAGCAGAACGTTGCGCAATTTACTTCCGTTGTTGACGCCTTATGGTAGTTTTGACGATTTCACTAAGTGATAGAAAGAAACTAAGGGAGTAGTATAGTGTTTGGGGGTACGAAATCATTTTATCTCGTTTTCCCCAAACTACTACTGCCTTCTGATCTCGTATTCTGGAAATGGAATATATAGTTATTTAATTTGATGGAATATATAGTTATTTAATTTGATGGAATATATAGTTATTTAATTTGATGGAATATATAGTTATTTAATTTGATGAAATATATAGTTATTTAATTTGATGGAATCTATAGTTGTTCAATCTGATGGAACCAAGGTCAGCACATTTTTGATCTCGTATTAAAATGCGTGACATTCTCGGAAAAATCACCAAGCGTGACATTCTCGGAAAACAGGGAATGAGTCATCGCCTATCATGTGTTAGCTGCATAAAGAAATAATATCTCATATAATATAGATGAGTTGTAATTTAGTAATCCACAATGAATTGAAGAATATGGGGGAGTTGACATGTCCTTTTTGTGATCAGCTATTGGTCAAAGTTGTTTAAAGTGTGAAAGCACCTTGCTGTGATAAACAGAAAATGTTTAATGATGATGGTGAAAATGTTTGTCTAAATTGTGGTTCAGTCCACGGCTATGACTATTGTAAGGAGTACGTTGACTTTCATAATAATATGTATAAAATACGGCGAAAATCTGTATATCACCGGAAGTACCATATTGAAAATGTGATAAATGGTATATGTTGCAAGAATAGATTTCAAATTTCAGTAAAAGATAAGGGTAAAATATTGAAAATATTCGAAGAGATAGACACTATCATCCCTTCAGTGAATAAGAATCGTAAAAGAATGATAAGCACCAAATTTATGCTTAAGCAAATATTTTTAATGCTTGATCTTCCATTTGATAAAATAATAGTTACTAGATCAAAAAAGACGCTTGGATTTTATGATCGATATTGGGTTGAGATTCTATTGTTGAGATTTGATAAGATTATTCGTATTATCAAGCAGTGAATTTTTCATCATATTTCTGTAGGTACTTATCAATAATTGGACTATTATCAGTCACATAATCATCGATATTCTTCATTGAGATTTGTATACTTGAAGCATCAAAATCACCACTTCTCAACTTGTCTTTTATTGAATTGAGTAGATGTTGATAGCTTTGATAAGCATATGTGCAATTCTGGATTTTCAAATCTAGGTTTTTATGCTTCATCCACCCTTGTATCAAAAGTGCTGCTGTACTGATGGCTACCAAACTAACACCACCTGTTGCCACACTTGTGGTGAGACCCCCAGTTGCAAAGATGATGGACAAGGAATTCCCCAGTAATTTCCATTTTTGAACCTTTTAACAGCCTGTTTATGAGCCCAACACTTTCTGTGATATGTGTGGTAATAGGCTTTTAATTCATTTACCTGATCTTCTGTTAATTCACCTGAAATATGGTTCCAGCTGAATATGCTTTTTCGCTCTTTCATACAATATGCTTATATAACGATTCTGTTCAACACACAGTACCACAAACCAGACAATTGCCCACTTAGAGGTGATAACTTACTAATTTTAGTCGTCAAGAAAGACGGTAGAGCATAAGAATATCCTCTATCAAGTGCATGTTTGACATAAAACCTACCGAAGGCATCGTGTAATATACCATGTGTCTGTAATGTATCAATCCAACCAAGAGTATGCTCCAAAAAATGTGTTAAGCAGCCTTCACCGGGACCGATTAATCCAATGCCTATATGCTCCTGGATAATATCTCTCACTTCAATATATTTGTTGAAATGTTTGTGATATAGAAACTGGTAAACCAAAGCTGATTTCAAAATCCTCTTATCAACACCAGGGTTTTTCCGTTCAGCATCCCGAATGAACCATCGTACAAATCTTATAATCTGCTTCATAATAATTGATTACATAATTCAAAGGTCGAAATAATCTTCAAGGAAACGGAACATATTTTTTAATTCATCATTAGACAGAGATTTCTGCCAAACAGAAAAAGCGTACAGATCCATTTCAGAAAAATTGACTGCAGTACCATCATCATTATCAACTTGACATCCAACGAACATTTTTTGTGGATTTCCTGACAGTGTTGCTGAGATTGTTTCTGTTCCAACAGGAGTCATTGATGAAATACCTCTAAATAGTTCCATATTTTGTCCATTCACTCTTATTGTCCAAACCTCAATATTACCAGTCAGATTAGCCAAAGAAGAAACAGCAAGTCTTCCATTTAATGTAGAACCGAAATCAATATAACATACTCCATCAATCCAAGGAAAATGAACACCAAATCGAATATTAGCCTGCCCCCATTGAAATTGAGATTGATTCTTCACTTGTTTTGTATTAACAACCATAATTACTGTGCATGTATTCCCATTTGGTCCAGCAACTTTGGATACATCAAATGAATTTATTCTCAAGTAGTCATCAGTCCCATCGAATCGCAGAAAGAATCTCTTTTTATTTGAATCTCTCAACAGCAGAGGTTTTTTGGAATTATCAGTTTGTGTGAAAGATATATTATTGACAGGATCAACCCATCTTGAGACTCTATCGTTTGTATCAGATGTTAAAACAGAGAGAGCTGGGATGAGAGCAATAGAAATTCCATCAAGGACTGGTACACCAGGAAGAGAGTTGGAAATAACAAAAGTAGCTCTATCTAACTTCAGATCAAGTTGTTTTTTTGTGACACAATCATTATCATCAGTTCCTTCATCAACATTTATCAATTTCTTGTTGTTTCCAAGATCATAGTGGCCATCTTGTGTTAATGTAAATCCATCACCTTTATCACCTTTAGGACCAATTGCACCAGTATCACCTTTATTGTCTTGATTTTGTGGAGAATTGAAAACTCCCATTATAATATTAATTTAGATTAATTCATGACCACTTCAAGTGTGAATGTTGTATCAAATGCACCTGTATTAGGATGTGAATAATCAATGATTAAATAGCCTCTCGATAATGATTTGTTGATATTGACCGTTGTGATGTTTCTACTCATAGTATTATGTCTGTGTTCATAAATAGTTGCTGGTAATGGCAAAGGCCCACCACCTTCAGCTTTTGTCTTGAAGTAGAATATTCCGGGTTTTGTTCCTTGTATTACATACATATTCTTAATATGAAAGTTATTGTTATGAATGACTAAAAAATCAGCGCCATTTATCAATACAGGCTTTAAAGCATTCTTATTATGTCCTCGTTTGGCTTTGACAGAGCAATTTAAATATTGTATTTGACCGATTATTCCATTCCCATTCAAATTTAGATCACCTCCTAATTTCGGACTGTAAAGAGCAAATCCACCCAAATCGAAAGCTGTTTCCATAATTACACCTGTAACGCTTGAACGAAATAGATTCAAAGCACCGTTATGAATTCTATAGCCATTCAGATTCAAATCACCACCAAGTTTAGCCTCTTTTATCAGATAAGTGTTCATATTAATATTATTCAGCATTGTCAATTCGCCATTGTCTCCACCAAACAACCAATTTTCATTTTCTTTCACATCAAAACCATTCAAATCTAAATCAGTTTGTAATTGTATTGTTTCATTCACGATTTTATAAGCTTCTGCGAAGTCGTAAACACTTGATGGAACGTCTACAGCTTCAAAATCAATACCATATGCAACACAATAAACTTTGTACTTATTTGGATAAGTTGGGTTAGCATTAATATGAATCGTACAATATAAATATTCAGGTGGTGAACTTGCTGATGGTTTTTCAATCCATAATAAATATCTCGAATGATCTTCATTTCTGTTGTCAAATTTTCTCCCTACAGTTTTATGAATTGTAATTCCACCAGTTGCATTGAATGTTACACTACTAAGACTCATTCCTTCATAATCAGGAAATAGCCATTCAAGAATGAAAGTGTATTTTCCATCTTTTATTGTGTACATATTAAATCCAATTCTAGCTCTGTAAATATGATTAGCTTCTTTATTCAAGTCTATATCAATAACCTTTTTTAAAATCAAATGCGGTGAACGAGGTAAATTGACATATCCATTAACTGTCAAGCCATATTCAGTGCTAATTTCATTGATATCATTCATCAAATATTTGAAAGCATTCTTTGGATGAGAAGCAGATGAAATATGACTTTTTTCTAATTGATCTAAATTTACGGCATCGGTTTTATTTGTTCCTTCTTTTAAGTTTGCGAGTGTGTTATCACCCATGTCAATATCACCAGCCATTTGACCTCCGACAAGTTTAAGAAAAGGGGCCTGGTCAACATATCTTTTATTGGCAGCATCTGTGTTAGCAGTTGGTGTTTGCACAGTTGATCACTTTATTACCAGCAAGATTTAAATTAGCAGTCATTTCTTGTGTTCCATCTCGAAGTAGAGTTTGACCGATACTGCTTTTTGATGCGAGATTAGTGTCAATATATGATTTATTCACAAGATCTGCTGGTTGGTTTCCTATCCCATGGCCTCTAATAATAAACCCCCCAAAATCCTGATTGCCGGTCATTATAACACTTCCATCTTTTTTAAGAAATTGAGAAACATCAATACCAGCAATTTCAGCATCAACATACTTTTTGTTCACAGCGTCTTGTGGGTTTGAGGGGTTATCCTGCAGGTTGAGGATTTTGTTTAATTTCATGTCAACATTACTACCAAACGCAACATGACCGTTTTCAATTTCATAAGCTGGGTCATGGAGAAAGTAAGACAAATTGGTATGATAGCCATAGGCCCCATAAACGATGATATGTGTTTTGGTGTTAGACGCAGGAGCTGTGCTGGAAAGTTCCACCTGCATTATCGCTTGACCACCACTTCTTTTTTCTATCTGGAAAAGAATTTTAATATAACCATCAACGTGTGGAGTTCTAGTAAAAGCTTTTTGAAATGACAGTCCAGCGTCACGCATATTAATTGTTGGAAGGGTTAAACTGATTGCAGCACTTCTTGGATCTGATGGTGAGTAAAACTCAGTAACAAATGTGTACCGTCCATTACTCAATGATGAAACATCAAAACGAATTTTAGATGTAAAGTTGCCTCTTCGTTTGATGAAAAAAGACAATGACGACTTGTTTATGTGGTATGGTGATCTGTCAAAATTCTCAATTTGAAGGTTTTCCACACCACTGACTGCAGAAGACTTGGATATGTCTTTTAACAGAAAAGCGAATGGGTTGCGTTGGGTACCTGATGCTGATAAAACAAGGTCATCAACATACTTTTTGTTGGCAGAATCTTTATCAGAGTTTGGAGATCCAACATTTGTTATTTTATTGTCACCCATGTCAAAATCTCCAGTCATTGCAACACTTCCATCTTTTTTAAGAAATGGTGAAACATCAATGCCAGTAATTCCAGCAATTTCAGTATCAACATACCCCTTTGTGGCTGAATCATTGTTTGCTGTTGGCGCTGCTATATTAGTCAATTTGTTACCTCCAAGATTCAAATCAGAAGTCATCGCAACACTTCCATTTAGTTTCAAAAAATTATTGTTCACATAGTTTCTATTTACAGCTGAATAACCAAATCTTGGGTTATCTGGTATGCCAAACAGATCATTTCTATTCATGCTAACAGGTGCATAAATCACACCGCCTGTGTTTATATTAAGGAAATCAGCCAGTTCATCATCAACATATTTTTTGTTTACAGCATCTTGTGGGTTTGAGGGGTTATCCTGCAGGTTGATGATTTTGTTTAATTTCATGTCAATATCACCACCGAATACAACATTGCCGTTTTCAATTTCATACACTGGGTCGTGAATATGTGATAAAATGATATTAGAAAATCCATAAACACCATAAACTATGACATGATGTTTGGCATTATTTGTTAAATATGGTGAAATCAACAATAACTCCATTGATGTCTGACCAACTCTCGTTTTTTCAATGAAGAATATTCTCTTGAGATAACCATCAACAAGATGAGTCTTTGGAAATGCTCTTTTTATTGAATTCTTTCTTTCAATTAAATTAGATGACAGATTGTCGTCATCGACTGTTGCATTATTTGGGCTACCATCAGTATAAAACTCAACAACTAAAGTGTACTTTGAAACTTCCAATTGTGTCAGATCAAAACGAAGAACAGTTGTAAGACCAGCAGTAGGAATAACAAAAGACAAGGCTATTTTATTAAATGAGTAAGGGCTTTTGTCAAAATCTTCCAATGTCAGATTATTCGCATTTCTAAGAATAGTTGTTTTTGATGTATCTTCAAGAAGAAATTTGAATGGATTAACACGTGTTCCTTCAATTGATAAAACAGCATCATTAACATATCCCAAGTTAGCAGAATCATAATGATTTACTGGATCACCAACATATGTCAAACGTTTATTTTCAATGTCATAATTACCATCTTGTGTTAATCTAAATCCATCACCTTTGGGACCAACAGCTCCAGTAGCTCCTTGTGGACCAATTGCACCTGTATTACCTTTTGGACCTCTATCACCTTTTTCACCTTTGGGACCAATTGGACCAGCTGGGCCTCTTTCACCAGTACCAGTTTCTGTTTTATCTTGATTTATTTGAGCATTAAAAACTCCCATTATATCATCTTGTTAGATTAATCTTCTTCACTACTGCTGTCATCTTCCAAGAATTCAGGTGGTATGGTTTCATGGATGACAGGTAGTCTCTTATTGTTTTCAATACTTTTTGTGTCCTCCTGTTTACTTCCATTTTGATTTTTCAGCGATTTCAAATGGTGTTTCAACAGCAGAAGGTTTGATTAATTTTTTGATTCTTTCTGTTTTTAGATTCTCCTGTTTTTCAACATTTTGGAAATTATTGATTGCCATATAATATTAGATTAGATTAAACAGCACCATAAAAATTTCTCTTGATTGTTTTCATCGGCTTGTCAACATAACAGAAGGAATATGGTTTTTTTGGTTGCTTCAATGTATTTCTTCTTGTCTATTCCAAGTTCTTGTGCAATCAAGTTCCTTTCTCTTGAGGATGGGAAATCATAAAGGCAGAAGTGACTGCAATTGAGTCTGATTGATTTTGGACAGCCATAGAATGATTGTGTGAGATATATGACTGAACAGTTCTTGTGTCTCCCCTGAATGAAATAGCTGATTATCTGATCTTGTTTCTTGTCAGTCACGAAATCATCAAAAACAACCAATCGCTGCAAATTTGTGTCTTTTATTTGTTCAACTGGCAATATCTCTTCTTGACTGCAAACCAAGGCAGGATATCCAATGTGACTGCTTATTTCATCCATTACTTTCCGAAGATATTTGTACTTGTCTTGATCTAAATTTTTTGCATAAAGATGTATCTGATCATAATAAACCAATGGTTCCATAATCAGATGCATGAACAATGTTGTCTTTCCAGATCCAGAATTACCAGCCAGCAGCATCCTGAAAGTGTCTTTTGGCATATACGGATACAACTGTCTGAATGAATTCTTTAAACCCTGAATATCATAATTAGGGATTTCCATATGTAAATAGTTTAGATTAGTCTAACACAATTGTATATGGATATAGAACGAATGAAAAAGCTTCTTAAAAGTGGAATTGAAGCCGGAAATAAAACTAGAGAAGTTCGTGATGTTATCAAGACTTATGAATACAGAAAACAGGATGCTTATGATACAACATCAGAATTACTGAAACCCTCTATTGATGTCCAGAAGAGTGTGAAAGAAAGTGTCGACGAAAAACAGGATGAAGTTATTAAACAGTTGAAAAAGAATCAAAAAGCCTTGACATCTGGTTTCGAAGATCTTATGCTGATGAACACGTTACCTGAATCAGTACCAATGAAAACAACATTACCAATTGATTACAAACCTAAAATGATGACTGAAACAGAATCACCATATAAGTCAGATCTTGACAAAGGTTTTTCACTTGAGGATATTCAAACATTGATAAAACATAAATTGCCTCCTCCATCACAGATATTTAAATCATATATGGATGGTGAAATCGACATCGGCAAGTATGACAAAATGATTGGTAAATTAACCCAAGATGTTGGAATAAAAAAAGCTCATCTATCACAAACCAAAACGAAGAGGGATAAAAATAAAGAAAAGATATATGAATTGACTCAAGAGATCAAATTACTACAAAAGTACCGAAAAAGAATTGGCGCAGTTGAGGAAGGTGCACAAACTATTGGTTCAGGCATGGGAAGAAGAGGTGCAATGGGTTCAAGGGATGCATTTTTGGGTGACATGCTTTCAAGACTACAGTTGCTTGGTGGATCTATTTCAGCCGGCAACAACAGCAAAAATGTTCAAAATGAATTCACAAAAATATTGCATACATTGAACAGACTGGGAATCCTGAAAACCGGTGAGTTGAATAAAATAATGATGAAATATCTAATGTAAAAGTATATGACAGAAATTTCATTACGATTCAACAGTAAAAACAGAGACAAAATTGGTGTCAGCAAGAGTCATGATTTTGAAAAAAGATTCAATACACCTCTTAAATTAACGAATGATTTAAAATATGAAATGGCTGTGAATGTCATCAATATGACATACAGTTGGTACAATATCAGAGATATTTTTGGGAATAATCAAATGAAATACAGCTATGACAAAGGTGTAAACTGGGAAACAATAACATTCGTTAACGGGATGTATTCATACGACGATATCAATAGTTACATTCATGAGTATATGAGAAAAACAGCCATGTACTGAATCCATCTGAAACAGACAAATCAAAATTCCTGTATGGTATTAACATGTATTTCGTTTTGTCAACATATCGCATTTTGATTGAACTCAATGAAAATTATCGTGTGGATCTGAGAAATCTTGATTTCAGAAAACTTATCGGTTTCGATTCAAAATTAGTTCCAGCCACAGAATATGGAACAAATCTACCTGATATTACAAGAGGAGTAGATGAAATTTATATCAATTGTGATTTGGTGACAGATAGCATTGTTGATGGAAATAGCACAAATACAATCGCTGTTATTCCTGTCACAGATCTCGTTAGAAGTTTACCTTTCACTTACAAACCTCGTTTTCTTTCATGGAATCCAGTCTCAACACATACAATCAGCTCAATACGTTTTTATGTCACAGACTCTTCTAGAGCTCCAGTCGATTTAAATGGGATAGATTGGTATATTGAGTTATTCTTGAGAGAGACAGAATTATAAAACCTAATAGTATATGAAACGGTTTGAGTTTAAAAAATATGAACAACATGGTGAAGGTATTGTGACTGATATGATCAAAACAGCTGGAAAAAAAGCAGCAACAACAATTGGTGAACATGCTGGCAAAAAAGCTGGCGACAAAATCATAGAACTTTTGAAAAAGAGAAAAAGTGGAACTGAGAGTGTGAGCCAGACTGGTGGTTTAATCAAAAGAAAGAGAGGTCGACCTCGTAAATAAAATAACTTTTATCTAACACAATAATATATGTCAAACTATCGTGACTCAAAATATATCGAAAGATATGAAGATGTAGTGTTCGAACTAGAGACAGCACTTAATACTGTAGTAGCAAACAATGCTCATCAGAGTGAAACAGGCTACCGTTTGTTGTTGATAACAGTGGAGAGACTACACCATTTGACTGGTATAATGCCCGTTTTAATGTTATTTTCAAAGTAAACAAGCTTGCAGATGGAGCTAACATTGCTGCTAAGATCGAAATGGTATTGTTAATTCAGCTCACGCTCTTATTAAAACCATTAATGTAAAAATGAATGGTCTTGATGTTTATGAATGCCGAGATGCCAACCAAGCCACAAATATTAAGTCATTGCTTGAGTATTCACAGGGTTATGCTGTAAGTCAGGGAACCAATGAGTTCTTCTATCTTGACACAAATAGGAATGCTGAAGAAGAGCGGCTCAGGCTGCTTATAACAAAGGTTTCGCAGCTCGTAAAGCATTGCTTAATGGTGGTGGTGAAGTAAATGCAGAGATAGCATTGAACAGATACGGTTTTTTCAAGAGCTTTTGGGATGAACTCATGCCTAACTCAAAAATAGAGGTGAAATTAACACTTGAGAGTGATGCTAATTTGATTTGGCAAGCTGCTGATGATTGCCGTGTGATACTAACTAAATTCCAGCTAATAGTTCCTCGCATTGTTTTCAATTCTGCGGGAAAGTCCTTATACATGAGCAAGTATCTTGACAACAGAAAGTGGACTTACATGAGAGAAATGGTTGAGAGAGGCAATTCAACAAGACAGCAGACTGCCAATTTCCGTATTTCCACAGGAATAAACAAACCCAGGCATGTTTTTGTATTCATCATCAATGATGCAATGATGCATCTCAGACAGCCAATAAATTCTTGTACAACACATTTGCTGTTGGAGCAGTTGACATCTGCGAACTTTGACTGATTGTTATCTTGAAGTTGGCAATGGAAATGATTATCCAGAGGTTCATTATAAACCATCAACAGAACCAACAAGAGTATTTAGAGATGTTTTGAAATATGTTGAAGCTGTAAATGATTTCAGTGAAAGTACCCTTCTCACAAGAGGCAACTTTGGTACAATATTCCCTTTTCATTTATTTTGATCTGACAAAACAGAAACAAGATATTAAAGATGGAATGACAAAACTGACTTTCAAATACACTTTGAGTGCTGCAACAATGCTGATTACAGTGTGTATGCATTGGTACTCTATGAGCAGGATATTGAGATGAGAAAGACTGATGGAAAATTAATTCTGAGATCAATGTAAATTAAATAAATTAAATTAAATGATTGTTTGTATTAAATACAATTTAGTATAAACATATATTATATGACTACTTATCATCCTCATGGAGTAAGACTTTCAAACAGTCAGAAGCAAAGGCTTGCAAAAGCTATACAAACAAATTCACCGGTAACATTGAGACTCGCACATGGAGATCTCACTGGAGGTGATCAAATGATGTTGACAAAAACACAGATAAAAAAATTAGCCAAATCACAGAGAAATGGAACAGGTGCTGATGTAAAGATATCCAAAGCACAGATCAGAAAATCAGTCCAAGAAGGAGGTTCTCTTTGGTCCAGTCTTTTTTCACTTGGAACAAGACTATTGCCTTATGCAGGTAAAGCAGTAGCTAAAGCGGCTCCAGCATTGGCTACAGGTGCTCTTTCTTCATTAGCAAGTCTCGGCATTGATAAACTATTTGGAAAGAAACAAAAAGGAGGATTTCTTATTCCTAATGCCAATTTATCCCAATTATTGAATGTAGGAAATTTATTGAATACGAGACAGATGGCTGATGTTATCCAAAAAATGCAGTATGGTGGAGACGTTGTTATAAAACCAACAAAAGCGCAGACTGGAAAGGGTATTGGAACAATACTCGCCAGCATTGGAATTCCTTTGGCTATAGAAGCAATCAGAAAATTAACTGGAAAAGGTTTGCATGTTGAAAGCAGCCGTCCAAGACGGTCAATACCTGTTCATGTTCCAGATGACATTGTACCCAGAAAGAAAGGTGGGAAACATGCTATGATTCCATGGCAATCTCCTCCTGTTTTTGGTACATGGAATAACCCAATAGGCATGGAATGAAAAAAAAAAAAAAACAAAGGAAAAGGACTTCTACTAGGCAAAAACAGTCCATTCAATTCAATCCCCATACTAGGAACCATTTTGTAAATAAACCCTTATCCAACTTTGATTTAATCAATTGGGTTAAACAACTTGGAATAAAACATTTTAGAGGAGTATTTTCAAGAGACAATCTGCCGAGACAAATAAAAAAGAATGAATGTGGGATAGTCAATCTTGATTCCAAAATTGGACCTGGTACTCACTGGGTTGTTATAGGAATTTCAAAAATGATAAATACTGTGAATACTTCGACTCTTTCGGTTTAATGATGCCAACAGAAGTACAGAAATACATGGCTGCAAGCGGTAAACAACTTGAATACTCTGGTGATGAGATACAAGAAAGGGAATCAGTATTGTGTGGATATTGGTGTTTGTACTATCTTCTTGAGAGACAAAAAGGCAGATCCATTCTTAATACAATACATAATGCTGAATTTGATCCAACAGACACAAGAGTCAATCACAGATTCATCATAGACTACTTCAAAATATCTAACTTAATGGTATAATGGTAAAATCATATTGTGTGAAACAGAAGAAGCAGACTGAGTGTGTACCAGGAAGTGAAAGATATCAAAAGACAAAAAATGGTCGAACTGTGATGAAATGTACTTGTGCTGAATGTGGGATCACAAAGACTAAATTTGTCAGAAATCGGGGAAACTGAATAGCCCGTCTGAAGGGGCGGGCATACTAGATTCAGCCGCAGATATGGCGCTAACAGGATTCTTAGAACATGGAGTCCCTTATTTAGCAAAGAAGGGTGTAGAAATGGGAAGATATTATGCTTCTGAAGCAATGAGAAATCCAAAGCTGCAAAAGAAATTAATTGACAAAGGACTTTCCCTCGCAAAGCCTGCAATCACAAAGGTTGGGTCAGAAGCTTTGAAACAACTCTCAACAAAAGTGAGACCAAATATTCGTTACAAAACAGATATCAAAGGATTAGATTATGGCGGTGCTATTGACATTCATAAGGTTATTGGCAAGCTTCCTAAACGAAAAGTGGTTGGACACCAAGTAAATATAAATATATGGGACCATACAATCCATTGCATGAGCAGTTGGAATATGATCCAAATACTGGCGAGGTCTTGAAATGGAATGTACAACCTTACAATAAAGTGGATGAAATAGCAGCTTACCACGATATTTGTTATGATATGGGAAAAAATAAAGGTGATTGTGATAGAACAATGGTCGAGTCACTAGATCAAATACCATATGGTGAGATGCCAAAATGGGGTCAAACAGCTAGATTCTTAATCGACAAAAAACAGAAACTTGGTCTCGGTGTTTCAAAAAACGGAAAAAGCCGTCGAGTGAAGAAAACTGGCAAGAAAAACTAGCTGATGAATTACATGCACCCATAAAACGAAATTTCACTCGGCGGCGTGTGATTGTAAATAAAATTGATGAAATATGGGCAAGTGATCTAGTTGAAATGCAACAGTTCAGTAAATGGAATAAAGGTTATCGATATCTTCTTATGGTTATTGATGTCTTCAGCAAATATGGTTGGATTGTCCCATTGAAGGATAAGAAAGGTGAATCTGTCACTGAAGCATTCAAATCAATATTCAAGGAAGGTAGAAAACCACAGTATTTATGGGTCGACAAGGGAAAAGAGTTTTACAACAAACACTTGAAGGACTTGCTAGAGAAACATAGTGTACAGATGTACTCAACTGAGAATGAAGAGAAATCATCAGTAGTTGAAAGATGGAATAGGACAATTAAATCCAAAATGTGGAAGCAGTTCACTGTTCAAGGTAATACACAGTATTTAGACATGTTACCAAAATTAGTGAAACAGTATAATAATACCAAACATTCAAGCACAAAGATGACACACCCGTTGAAGCATCTGATAAGGAGAATGAAGGAACTGTTTACTTCAATTTGTATGGTGATATGAAAACATTAAAACAGAAACCAAAATTTAAAATAGGTGACAAGGTCCGAATATCCAAGTATAAACGGAATGTGTTCGACAAGGGCTATACACCAAATTGGACTGAAGAAGTATTTACAGTTGATAAGATCCAATACACTAATCCAGTCACTTACAAACTAAAAGATCTCAACGATGAAGAAATACAAGGGAGTTTTTATGAAGCTGAATTATTGAAAGCCAGACAGGATGTATTCCGTATTGATAAAGTCATTCGCAGAGATTACAAGAAGAAACAAGCTTTAGTGAAGTGGAAGGGTTACAGTGACGAATTTAACAGTTGGATCCGTTCAAGGATTTAAAAGACATATTATAAAGAGAAAATTATCTAACATATATGTGAGTAGACCCTACAGTATATCTGTTATTTGCTATTATGTAGCCAAGAATATTATTATTCCTGACTATATTTAAACACAGGTCGAAAATGAATTAAAAAATAAATTATTATAATATAATATACAAATGCAAAAATATTCCTACGATAATAAAGAATTAGATGTGTCAATAGACTGTTATATTGATGATAAAAATAAAATATTGGTTCAGAGGAAGAGACATTGCTAAAATTCTTGACTATAAAAATCCACAAAGAGCAATCAGAGATTATGTTGTATCGATGATAAAATCTTAAGAGACCACAAATCAGCATAAATTCACGAGGGACAAAAATGGTCCTCGTGCTGAGGCCACTGATTCACGGGAACAAAAATGGTCCCTCGTGCTGAGACCCCGAAAAAACTTTCAAATGTTTTTTTATAAATGAATCTGGACTTTATTCACTAATACTGTCCTCTAAAAAACAGGAAGCAGTAAAATTCAAACATTGGGTTACATCGAAAGTATTACCATCAATCAGAAAACAGGGATATTACAAACAGTTCAATGATAGAAGTAATAACATGCTGATGATTGAAAGTGAAAATGATCTGCACTGCAAGATTGTATCATTCATCAGAAAAAAATATGAAGATGCTTTAATGGTGGCGGGTTAGGTGAAAATCAAATAAGCTCAATATGAGAATCAGAAGTTATAACAAAGGATATATGGCTGGACAGTGTGATTTAATGCTGTTGAATCCCACTAAGAAAATACAATGCTCTATGTCTTGAATTCAAAAGTCCAACTGGTGTGTATCAAGTGTCAGATAAACAAAAAAGTATGAAGCAAAATGTATGAGAAAAAATAAGTGTAAGTACATCATGAGCAATTGTTTCGAAGACTTGATTCATGAAATAACTAAACACTTGGAAGAAAGCAAATTATACTTATCAAGAAGGAAAGATTTAAAAGAATTAAATTGATATAAAAATAAAAATATATAGATAATATATGGAGAATCAAAATGTCAAGAGAGGTCGGGGAAGGCCTAGAGTTCTCAGTGATGAGGAAAGAAAAAAATCATAAGACTACCTATATGCTAAATAAAGAATGGTACTGTAACATATGTAAGACAGGACGTAACTACACAATGGCAGGAAAATCTTGTCATATTAAAACAAAAAACATCAAAAAAAATATTATTCAATAATTACAATTCAAAAGGATCCAGTAATTGATCAATTGAATTCTCAACCCTACTTAAACGCACATTGAAACTGGCTTAAACAAAAAAAATATATAGTTATAATATAGATGGAAAAATTATCGAAACTAGTAGTAATATGAACAAGAGTGATCTAAAAAAATTTAAGCAAAAATCAACTCATCAATTTGCTGTTGAAGCAGCAGAAGAAAACAAAAATAATAGTGGTAGATGATACCAAACCTCATAAACAATATAATTCCTCCACCAATGGAATTCAGGGGACAAACCTTCGTAAGAGTGTCAAGCAGATGGTTCAAGATTATGAAAACAATAATTACCTCCGCCAATAGAGTTCAGAGACA
>JAEMWC010000724.1:0-30000 GCA_016490735.1 Pachyseris speciosa
ACATGCTAGTTGTTAAAGCAAAAAACTGTAAAGTGCTACTATGATGAAATTCACATCTTCCTATCTTAACCGTTTTAAAATATAAAACAAGTAGTCTGTACTAGAAGAAGAATGCTGTTTACTATTTTCAAATATATCTTTTTTCAGAGTTATTCAAGTTTTTCAATATGCAAATTAGCAGTGTTGACGTCATATACTCAACCGATTTTTGATGAAATATGACGAAAGAGGATATCTCAGCCAATTTGTATCAAAAATGCTTGATTCTTTTCAGTAAGAGTCTACTAGATGTGTTTCACAATGTGAGCTTACCAGTATTGTTACCATGGCAACATACTTTGTTCCAGTCCTCCCTAATAATTAAGGGCTTTGCTGGCCACCTTTAGAATTCTATTTGATATTTTCCAAAGGCCCTCAATTTCATGATCTAGCAAGCATGTAAATATATGCAGGTAGAGGTCCCGACCTTCGAGCTGAAAATCACTAAATTATTGAAATCAGGTCAGTTGGGGGGACTGGAAAAGAGTGAGTTGCCATGGGAACCGAAATTTTTACAGCCGTAGGTGTGTTGCCTTTAGAACTATCAGCCAATCAAGTTTCAATGGTCTCTGCTGAAAATTGACCAAGCTAGCTCTATTTGTATACTTTTGCCGATGATGTTATATTGGGTTGATACTATGACGTTATAAGTCATCTCATTTGCATATTTTACACATTTTTTAGACTTAAATATCTCCAGAACCAATGCAGATAATTACAAACGAAAAAAGGGTGTCTTTAATCATTCCTGAAACTCTATGTGATAAACTTAAAAAATTTGATCATAGTAGCACTATAAAGGCTTTCAGAAACACCTTGTAAACACAGCAGGAGTCACGTTGGTCTGTCAATTCATTCTTTTACGTGCATGAAATTTAAAACAAAAACGATTTGCTCCGAAAGTTGTCTTTGCTCTGGAGGTCAATTCAAACATCCGAATTAAACCAAGAAATGTTATAGTCCTCGGGTATATTTAAAACTTAAGTGGTTAATTTACCAGAAAACACTGACAATTTGCATGTCAATTCGTATAATAAACCTGGTCAATAAAAAGGGTAAAACGTTTAAGTAACATATCCGATCAATGGTTTAGTCAGTTAAAGAATGCTGGAAACTACTCTCTGAAGGCTGGAAATACTATTTCAGGGATCATATATTTCAAAATCTCCCGCGGAAACAAGCCCCAGACACCCTCAGAAACTCGCGCCTTAGGTGCTCGTGATCTGCACCTCCCTCCCTCCCGCAATAAATTTAGCCCTTCTACGGCACTGCCTCAAGTTGTTCCGAAGAAAGGTCATGTTGCAAACCCGACCTGTTCAGGATTAACTCATATTCTTTTTTATTACTTCTACATTTTCAACCCGGATGCAGACACGCTACAGAATGATCCTCCCCTGGTCTGAAATAAACACTTGTTTTACATTGCTTTCCCTCGAGATTATGGCCTGTTCTTAAACTGGGAAGCGGATTTACTCGTGAGGTTTGTAAGCGGACCTCTGAGAAATCAGCATCACACGGGTACTCCATCTTTGAGAGATCTACATATAGAGTCATTTCTTCAAAATGTAAGCCTTTAAAACACGATTTTCTCTTTAATCAAAATCTGGATAGTTAATTGTTTGATTCACGAAGAAACCCAGCTCTGAAAAGATCGTTTCAATAGAACTAACCCCATATATTTACATATACAAAACAGGAACATTTTGAGGCCAGTTTTCAATATCATCTTCAAAGAGATTTGTTGGGGTTGGTATAGAGTTCGATCATCTTCAGAAACATTAATTTGGCCTCAAATGTCCTCCTATATGTGAGCTCTTTCTGATTTCCGCACTCCAGGTTCTAGATTCCTGCATTTCAATTTCGGGTTCTGAATTCCGAATTCCGTATTCCGTATTCCGTATTCCGTATTCCCTATTCCGTATTCCATATTCTATCTTTCCTCGTTTCAGTAAACCCCTCGTGTTCCAACGATCTAAATGTGTCAGTTTCTTCAAAATATCTCAGCCTTCTAATCACGGTTTTCTCCTTAATACAAGATTTGGATAGTTAATTGACTGATTCACGAAGAAACCCAGCTCTAAAAAGATGTTTCGATGGAATATTTATCACAAAAATGTGGCCGTGGAATCGAGATTCAGGTTCGCTTACAAGAAACTCGATAAAAGCCGTTTAATTCTCACGTTTCGAGAGCAATAAACATAGTTGGGAAGCAGGTAAGCTTTACTTATGATAAAATCTGCCAGAGATATGTCGATTTTGTTGTAGGCGTCAAAGTCGTAACTGCTCGTACATGTGTTTTTACAAACGGTCATAACTTTAGAAATACTGAAAACGTACAGGGGATTTTGCATAATTTTTGCCAATAAAGGACTACACTTTTGGGCTGTGTAGACTAGAGTGTTCAAAAGGTCCCAAACTTTCAAAACAATAGCTCTTGAACTGAGAGAGGCCATTTCCGGCCATCGTTCGACAGCGATTGATAGTGTTTAGTAATATGCTTGATTTCGTCTTGAAACATAAATCAAGAGAAAATCTTTTAGTTTCTCGCACAACTGCAAACGTTAATAAGTGAATTGACGTAAGATCCATTGCTGAATGATGCGAATCAAATATTTTACAGCGCCACGAAAAATGCCAATTTCATGCTTTTAGTAGACGTTTCGACGGGCGCTGACCGGGCGAAATATTTTATGGTTCTTAACTCCACCAAAAAACCGTTTCGATTCGAACCAAATCTGTTTTTATTCTAACCTTGGTAAAGTATTTCAGTTACCAGAGTATCAGGCGAAATTATGATGCGAAATTGAGTGGATGGTTTTTACAGAGACAGCCTCTGAAATTCGCCTGGGAGATTACCGCCTTCTCCCCGGTAAACCAAGTAGGAAAGTAGACTCCCTCAAAAAGACTGTCTTTAGCAGACGATTTACACCAAATTTGAGCTTGGCAACGCTTTCCCATGGTAATAAGTCGTTGAACATAAAAAGGAAAATTCTGAGAAAATGAGACAACCATACAAATGACTAGAAATGATGGGAGAAGCATCGAGTGAGGCAAGTTAAAACTTGTCACAAAGTAGCATTGTTGTGGTTCAATTATATCCTTGGTTCAATTTTTATTTTCCTTTGTTTTGTACTCATTATCATACATCACCATACACAAGAACAAAAGAATATAAAAATTGAACCAAGGATAAAATTGAACTACAACAGCATTTGCAAAGCGCCCACAGTAAAAGCAGCATGCGAAACAAATTAAGTGGTCACCGAAAATAGCTTCTGCAAAGCCTCGATCTGCCTCGTCCCCAGTCAATGGCGATCGCTATAATAAGTGAGAGATGAGGAGGAGAGAAAAGGCGAAGCGACTGGCAAATCCTGCATCCCAGATGGCGGCGCCGATAAGGTGGAAGACCGGTCCACGAAGAGTTAGAAGAAACAAAAATCGACGTCTGCCCGGAGGAGATTGCTATAAGGATATGTTGTTTTTCGAAGAAAGAGAAGTGTGTGAGGTCATGTTTTCCTCCCCTAAATTCGCTTTCTTCAACCGCCTCGTTTATCCTTTGTAGAATTGAACGGGTATGTTTTGGATTACTTGTCCGACTTTGCTCTTCAAGAAAACAAAATAAAACACGTGATTAACAAGGCATCTGGACTTCCAAGTAAGGAGTTGACAATTCTGTTCAATGAAAAACAAAAAGGTAAATATTTAAGCTTATAAAAGCTTGACCTTACTATGATGAGTAAGATCGTTAGCACAGCACGCCGATCGACAATTCTCCGAGAGAAACTTCTAAACATCGACTGTGTAATCTAAAAAAATCTTCCAGTGATGGTAGGCGCTCTTCATCATCTAGAAACTCTATCATCTTCCAGAAAGAAACGATTTTCATATTTTTGAGCAGTTTCGCAGATCTTCGAGCCAGGATTTCGCAGGCTTTTAAGAGTGACTCTCTGTAACGACCGACTGAGATTGTAAAAATGTGGCACAAGGTTGAAAAATTGGGCCCTTTAATATTTTTTCTACAGATAACCTATGGTATGCTACGAATTGTGATATAAGTTTTAGGTTCTAGACTTTTTACATTTTTGAGAAAATTTCGAAAACCGTCGACAACCCGTGAAGCCAAAAAATCACAAAAATGAGGTCAACTTTCCTGATCGGAGAATCGAACTCGCGTGAAGGCGCATAACAAATTATGGTTTTCCTTAGGCTATAATTTCATTTAGGAGTTACTGCTAAGCTGCTTTGATGATACTTTAGGCTTATAATTATAATTCCCAATCAAAGAGAAGCGAAATTTCCAAACTTTGAAAATCAAAAATACTATACCGTTCTCAAACATCTCAAAGCATGCTCGGTATTACTTAAAATTCTTTCAAAATTCAATTCTAGCAAGTAAAAGAGAAGTATTTGAACGTGGTATAATTGTTTGCTTTGGAAAAATTACTTCTGCAACGAGCGACCCCATGGAAGTTGACCCAATTTGACCTTCAAAGTGATTTTGATTAAGCGGGAATGTAAACAACTCGACTCGCTTTCGCTCGCTTTCTAGATAGTCAAACCATTGAAAAGCCCTGCCATTTCCCATTAACACTACGCAGTAAACCCACCTAAGGTAATACCTCGGTGACAGCTTACCTTCAAAATGAGTGTTTGAGGGCAAATAATTTCGATGTTCCTCGCTAACATTTCCTAACTTTCTTGCTACTGCCCTCTGGAACTGGCGTTTATATAGGGCAGCGGCATTTTTTCCCCGCCTTGTGCAATATTTTCCCAGTAAATGAATCCATGTCTTGCATATCAAGAGTCCTTGGGTATCTATAGAGGTTTGTATTAAACATTTGTGATGCAAAGAGGCAACAACTGAAGGAACTAATATTTAACTGAATATTAGACACAAAGATGTGATCGATGTCACGCATTCTTTACATGTAAGTGATCACGTGGCGCAAATACATCCGCGTGGATGTTTTGCGCCTTGATCATGTCTTCACTTTCTTCCTTACTAACATACATGTTTTAAAGACTTGCTATCAAAGGACTGGGCGCTCAACTCAAATGCTTTCCGTAGACGGTAGATTTATGAACCAGCAAGAGAAGTACCTGACTGAGAAATGTCCCCAAGGTGAGCGGTTACGACAAAAAGCGATCCAGCATCACTTGCGCATGCAAGGGAAACGGATGTTGACCAGTGAGAAGCGTTTTGTAAAAGTACACGGTTGTAAATAAATTTTGCTCTGCAGTTTTTTTTCGGCCTTCACCCACACAGGACGTTTTTTCAATATCTTCCAGCTCCCCCCACCCCCCGCCCAACCTACCTCCTTGAGTAACTTCTTGATATTCATTTAGTTTCTTGTCTAATAATTTCCTAAGCGCAAGAAGTAACTCTCGGCCTGGTGAGTGTAATGCAATTTCCCCTTCGTCACTCCCCGACCAGATGATCTTAATTTGGGGACGGAGAATTTTTTTCTGATTAGGGAGAGGGTAAGAATCTGTTTTCTGAGAGAACAATCTGTTTTTCCCGTTGATGTTACACACAAAACATTCAACGTTCCATTTAATGGCCACTGCAACAATATACACATGATATAAAAATACGCTCATTAAAACTATATTTCAGTTCAGGTCTTTCATTCTCGTCAGGGGCACAGTGAACAGACCCGGTAGAGACATGGGTGAGCGAAAAAAAGAGACACCGCGAAGCCGGGATTGATTTTAAGCACATAAAGGGTGAAAACTCTCTAACCACAGGTTTGAAACCACACCCTACTCTCAGCTCCTTATACCCCATCTACTTTGAACTTGAAGCGGCACTTCTTGTGTGGGCGCAAGCCGAAAAAATTTCCTGCACAGCAAACTTTATTTAAATTGGTCAACATCCAGTCATTTGTGCACTAATCTTGTTCGTTCGTACTTCACGCAGTAGACAGAATTGTTTTTTCTTATAAGCAATGGTTTGTTTGATGGTTTTTGTTTTTACTTTTTTTCAACTTGGACAGTAAGAACATAGTTTAAGATGACGGCACTGTCTTGGCTGGATCGCGCAAAATTTAAGTTTAAATAGTTTCAATCCAAGACTAAAAACTGGTGTAAATTTCTAATCAATCCAAGGAGTTCGAAAAGAAGTACATTCAAATTGCTTGGAGTTTAAATTGAAGACGTTTAAGGGTTTATATGGACTTATAAAAGATATCTGGTTACTCTTTCCCAGATCTACTGCGTTCAGCTTCAACCATATTCTGCTTGTGGGCTGCGCGTGAGAAGCCGTTGTCTTTCGCATTCTCATCTTCCTACTCCTCACTGTCACTGTCCTCCGAATCGCCAGCTATGACTTTTGGGCGCTTCACCATTCACACTGCTAGTTATTTTTAAGACACGTTACGCTTGCCGCTAACTATAAATCGTAACTTAATAAACTTCTTTTCGCTGTCCTATGAAAATGTGGTTAACCATAGGTCCTGGCTAGCAGAGAAGGAGGCGTCTAAGTTAAAAAATAAGTTTTCCCACTTTGAGCAATCACGTGGGAATTCCTTTTAGCTTGCGTAATAGGCGCAAATGTGGTATGCCACTTCAGGAATAGCCTGCGTAGCAGGTGCTACAAAAGGAATGGGAAGGGGGAAAGCGGGAAGCGAAGCGAAGTGATAGGAGAGCGCGCACCGAGTGCGCGCGCTTTCACCCTTCCCTTTTCCTTTACCAGCGCCTGCCACGCAAGGAATGGGAATACGGCCCCAAATTTCAGGCTAGTTCTCTTCAAGGGACACTCTGAGTCCTTGCCGTGTACCCGGCTTACAGAAAATTATGGAAGGCAACTCCCACGCCGATTCTCAAAGAAAGTCCTATAGCTTGCATGTACTGACCAGCGGTTCTAATGATAAGTATAAAAAGACCACCTTCTAAAACATTCGATTGTGGATTATAAATACTGGAAGCAGTTTTCTCATTTTTGTTATTTATATACAATATTCTTAAACAGTGGCACTTAGGAAGCACATAATCAGATAGCGTGACTCTCAGGTTAATTATTGAATTTAGGAAACGTGTATATACAGATAAAAAAGCTTTTATGTAGCGTACCATCCATGCCATCATAATTTAAGCGTCAACTTCTTCTTTTAAGTGACCTAGGCCTGTTATGACGGTTTTACGGTGAGCACGATTGGGACCCGTGCTAGATCTCCGCGATCTTAGCCTGCGTAGCTGGCGGTTTTGTTCGGAAGCGCTCGAGCGATCTTTTGCCCTCCGCCCTATTTTCCTCGGCGCGCTCCTCAACAGAAACCGCGAGCTACGCAGGCTACCGAAGATAGAGAATCAAAAATGTTGCTGAACATTGACTGCAAAAAGCATTAATTTTACTATGATATTTATATAGTAAAATTGCAATGTATTCTCCGCCTCTTGAGATCATTATTTTATTATTATGCTCGGGTATTATCGCATGATCTTCGGGATTACACACCATACAGTTGTCCCACTGCACTATAGACAAAAACGTATGTTACGCTCAATAGAACGAAAAGATATATTACAGAACTTACACCACCATCAACCTAATAAAAACTGCAATGAATTGTACCGACCGACTGCTGGAGCGTCTTCGAGAATGGTGCTGTGAACGCTCCAGAGAACAGGAATAAAGATACCAAAACGCAAAATTTAGCCGGCAAATACGAAATACAATAAACTTAAGCAAATCAGTTGCAAAGTAGCAGTAGAATCACCATACCGTCGATCGCGACTCTTCTTCTTCAGTTTCCCCGTGCATCAATACAGTATATAAAATGATGAAACCACAGACCACATGTAAGCAAGTACTCTGGAGTACACTCAGAAGCGTCAAGAACAGCGCGGAGGTATCCCATTTCTCAGCAAGTCGAAGTTCACCACACCAGATGTGCAATTATTTAAATATTGTTTAAGGCTACTGTCAGTCCCTCAAAAAATTACTGATCCCAGATCCCTGTGCTGTGATCCCAGTTCCCGGGGCTGTGATCCCTGACCCCAGGGATGTGATCCCTGATCCCATATACCTCGTTACGACCCTGCCACTGACTATCCCGCTTTTAGGTGAGTTGCATGTAAAGGCGGGCTATGTTTTAACCCTCCTAGCCGGGTAACTCGGTTAGTCGAGGCTCCCTCCCTCCATGTAAACAGGCCCTAAATGTGTTCCCGTGTAAACAACGATTCAAAGTATTGCATCAAAAAGTAAATAAATAAATAAATAAATTCAAAACCAATATGCTAAACTTGTATGTTAGTAAGGAAGAAAAAGGAGGACATGATCAGATATTGCCGCGGATGTATTTGCGGCACGTGATCACTTACATGTAAAGATTGCGTGACATCGATCACATCTTTGAGTCTTATATTCAGTTAAATATTAGTCCCTTCAGTTGTAGCCTCCCACGCAGTCGTTTTTAGGGGATTCGTATTTCACCTCCTCTCCACTAACGCCTGCTTACCCGAAGCCAACATTCCTTTCCCATTGTTTGACTCGCGGGCATCCTAGCCAATCACGATCGAGTAACTGTCCAGCGATGACAAGTAAAATTAGTCCTTAAGCGTGCTTCTTTCTCTCGCGAATTTGTAATTATATCAAAGCGCTGGAGCCGATTTGTTTTTAGTAATACGATGTGTTACAAGAGACTAAAGCAAATAAGAATTTAGACGCGACCAAGTTAGAAATCTGAAGCATTTATCAGTCGATCAAACATAGAGTAAACCGACGTGAAATTATCACACATGGTACAGCAACAAAGTTCGATCTCTCATGGTCTTGCATTAAATCAGATGAAATTCGCCCACGCAGCGATCCCAAAACGTCCTGGGGAAACGGTCAGAAGTTATCAAACACCGATGGCATAGACTGCGCTAACTAGTAGCTTTTTCTTCAGTTCACGAGATGCGGACTGCAAAATTATGCAGCTTAGTACCTAGCAGCTCGCTCGAACCACTGCGCGCTATGGTCTACCGATGGCAAAGTTTCCGGAAATTTTTCCATATAGCCCCATACATTAATTATACATTCTAGTCCATTACTTATGAATGCGCTTCATTGTTTTTTAAGACAATGGCTTATTCCCAAGGGTTTCGCATATATACATTGCTAACCATTACTTACTGTAGTAATAAAAGAGGATTCAATTAACCGTGTCATTTCTCTCTATCTCTTTTTTCTGTCCCACATTCCTCCTTTTCGCCCAACTCTTTTCCCCACTATTTTTTCTATCTCAACGCCCCCTTTTTTCCTCTAACTCTTTTAATTTATTGGACTGCTCTACTGGGCTTTGATCCATCGCCCTACGCTCGGTTTTCTGTTACCAGTCCGTCATCTTACCACTGCGCTACACAAACCAGTTGCAAGGTACTCGTCAAGAACTAAGTTTTATCTTACCTATCCATCTAAAAAAATCTTCATAACAATATACACAAAAGAAATGCACGAGAGACCTTCTTTGCGCAAAAGAATGCATTTCCTTTACCCTTTGATTGGTCCATTTAGATATATAAAGAGGCAAATTAGGAATATTTATTTCCCTTCTGCTGTATACCGAAACGACGTGTTTTGTGGCGCGAAAATGTCCCAAATGAACTTGATCGCTCTCAAGAAGATCCTTCAGGATCACGACTGGCTCATAGACTGGTGCAAGGGATAAAACCTACTCGATGCGATAAAACGTCCTCAACCTGGGTGCAGCAACGCATTCAGCTGGACAAGAGCTTCATCGAAAGAAGGGTATGAGTGGCGATGCTCGAAGAGTGGTTGCGATGCAATGGCATCAATGCTCCATAAATCATGGTTTTATGGCAGCAAGCTTTTCATCAACAAGTAATGGCCCCAACATACACTTGGGCGCACAAATTTATTACAACTCAAGCAGCGTACTAAACCTCACTTGAAGAACAAGCCATGCCAACCACAGCTTAAACACTGGTGCCCATACACGGGGCATTGAAAATACAGTGTGGGGAGTAAAGCGAGGTTTATGTTGAACAGGAACGGCAAAGAACACTTTGGAAAAATTCTCATGCATATCGCTGACCTCTACGAAGTCAGCAAAGACGAAGAAGAAGGTTCCAAACGCACCAATAAACAGTCTATGCTCCCTTCGTGATCTGCTTTTCGTGATGCGCGCACTGGGAAAGGGAAAATTTACATTTTTCTCAAAAGAAACTTAAGTCATGAGCTCCAGCAAAATGTCGTCAGGGATAGAAAAGAACGAGCTACACCAGGTTAGAAAATTAATTTTATTTTCAAACAATTTGTCTGCAAATATAACAGATTGACGTTAGCCATACAGCGATTTAACCGCTAACCCTGCCGCTAAAATTTATCAGAATCACCTACAATGCACAGCAAAACTGAACTACTTTAAAACTCCGGAAAAAACCCAGTAAGATTTTCTTGAAATTAGGGCTTTGGAAGGAAAAACGCACCAAAAGTTTCTTGTTTCCAAAAAGACTTAGAAAAAAATAAAGAACTTAAGAAACAAAGAGTAGAAGTTCCAAAGGCTTACCATTGTTACCGCTATTGTTTTCTTAGAACAAAGATTGAATGCATAATTAATGTATGGGGCTGTGCGGAAATCTTGCCGAAATGTTGAACGTAGAGCACACGGTGATCAAAGCTTGCCGTCAAGCTTTGTCTCTGCTATGTTGAACTATCCCGCGAAAAGCGTCCTGATGTCAAGTTCAGCCTTCCAGAATTTGGTAGGTAAAATGTGATTGGCTAAGCGGCGGGAAAGGAATGTTGGCTTTGGGTAAGCAGGCGTTAGTGGGGAGGAGGTGAAATACGAGTCCCCTAAAAACGTTGCGTGGGAGGCTACTTCAGTTGTTGCCTCTTTGCATCACAAATGTTTAATACAACCTCTATAGATACCCAAGGACTCTTGATATGCAAGACATGGATTCATTTACTGGGAAAATATTGCACAAGGTGGGGAAAAAAGCCGCTGAAGTATAAAAACGGTAAAAACGCCAGTGCCTGAGGGCAGCAGCAAGACAGTTAGGAAATGTTAGCGAGGAACATCGAAATTATTTGCCCTCAAACACTCATTTTGAAGGTAAGCTGTCACCGAGGTATTACCTTAGGTGGGTTTACTGTTGACTAGAAAGCGAGCGAAAGCGAGTAGAGTTGTTTACATTCCCGGTTAATCAAACAACATTGACAAGGGGCTTTGGAGGGGCTCCTCTTTTCAGTCGGAATGCACCATTTTGTTAATGATCAGTTCCTGGTGAATTGTGGGTAGATCCAGTCCTTCGTGGGGCAAACGGTCAAATTACAATTTCAAATTACGTCCTAAGATGGCCGTTTGCCCTCACAAAGGACTGGATCTATCAACAATTCAGCAGGAACTGATCATTGGCAAAATGGTGTATTAAGTGTACCGTTTCAAGTATATTGACAACTGGCTGTCCAATTTATGTAGAAGAGGAAATGTCGTTTTTTTTTTTTTTTTTTTTTTTTTTAATGGAAGCTGGCTACATGGGCGCATCAGAAGAGTTATTTTCAAAGTTGAAAGTTGAAGTTTAAATTACCGTAAAAGCTCTATTAAGCCCCCCACCCCACCCGGGGGGGGGCCTCATTGACGGGGGGCTTACTAGAGAAGGGGACTTATTGTGAAATCTCAAACACGCCGTTTTCGTCTTATAATAGTTTTTGTACCAAACTCAAACAACTGTAGTGAAACTTTATTATTTAACAAAGAGCAACAAACAGTATTATGTGTTTGAGTGTATAATTAGTTAAAAGTAAACCAACTGGGCTGCATGAAGTGAAATTCGTAAGAGGGAATAGGAGGGGTTCATTAGAAAATCTCATGTTCCAAAAGGGGAGGGGGTGGGGGTTATTAGAGAGGGGGTGCTTATTACAGAAAACGACTTCCAAACGGGGGGCTTAATAGAGCTTTTACGGCATGAGAACTGCAGATTTATTAGTGTTCTAATTGATCCGAAATTGTGTGAAAAAGCGTCTTGAAATTGGTGTTGTTTTGAGTTCGTGCGTTGTGACGTAAGGGGTGCATTCGATTTTTTGATTTCGCGCGACAGCTGTAAGAAACGTTGGGTAATTAGAAGCTGTTTGCTATTCCTAAGCGTAGTGGCAGATTTAAGTCGTATCGAGAACGTTTTTAATATAGTAAAGCGCGAGTTAAATTAAAAAGACAAGCAGTAAGACTGAGTGTTACGCATGAGACATTTCAAGAGTTGGCATATCGCGAAGGGGAATTGTTGACAATCACTTTTGACTCAACGTATAAGCGCAAAACAGAAGCAGACACGCCGAAGACTGAAAACGTATTATGTTTTGGTAAAAATAAACCTGATTAAAGGAAAGTCAGTATTTTATTTATTCGTATTTTCTTACACAGGAACATTTGTCGCGTTATGGCGTTTCTTGCATGTTGTGAACACGTTACTTTTCCAATAAGCCAAATAAATGAAAAACACTAGTACTGTGATTCTCTCCAATTAGTCCTGAATAGTCTTTAATAACAGACTATAAAAGCAAGATAAACATAAAAGAGCTCCATATATTCCCTTTCAGTTGCTATGGTAGATCGTCCGTTGAATGGTAGACCTTGATGTGGTACTCCATGACATCCGTCCCGAAAAGTTACCCAGCGATTAACATTTGTGTTCGTACTAATGAAAGAACGTACAACGGCTTTTGCGAACAAGTACCTTGTAACGAACTTCTCTAAGTCAGCTTGGCTGCAGGTTATTAGGTAAACTTCATAACTGAAGTTTGAAGTCATAACTGTCTTTGAATCACCCGAGCACCTGACTGTTTCTTCATTGTCTGTGCTGTTTTCTCATTCTGAGTCATTAATTTTATACTACTTGAGATGTATGGCTTACGAATCTGTGAAAAAGAAAACAATGACCGTAAAAGTTGCGAGCCTCCTTTCACAGCAGTCCAATTGATGCAAGGGGAAATACCAAAATGTCTTCAAAAAGGAAGGAACTCAGTTTTAATTCCTTTTTTAAAAGTTAGCTTCTATCAGTATTTCTTTCAGTAGATGATTTGTTGCAACGGAGTGCTTCCCTAATGGCTTTGTCCTTTAAATGGCACGCGATCACAGAAGAACGTGTGGTGATGTTAATTTCAAAGAACGTAAACAAACCCTTATATGGTAGTTCTAACCCCGGTTAATATGTCATCCCTGAAACCGAATAGAGGTGCGTAACTTAGAATGATGTCCAACCATTCCGCAAAAAGCAAAACAACATTTCATAATAATTCATGGCCATCTTTGCGCTTGCTCTCAGAAAACACTAAAATTAGCTGCGGTTACGTCATCACCTAAATGCACGAAAATACACTTTCACATTTTCTGCATGGTCTCGCATTTGTTCGAGCAGAAAATGTGGTCAAATACCATTGATAAGGGGAGCGGGAGTGGCACCTCTTTTCAGTCGGAATTACGTGTACCGTCTCAAGTATTTTTGCAACTGGTTGTATGTAGCTTCCAAATACGGATAGGTTGATAACGTAGATTTCAAAATTGAGTGAACTTGGCCCTAGTTAATCTTGGACTACCACTGAAAAATAGTAAGGCTTTGTATGAACGATGACATTGTATTCTCCACTCCAGCGTATGAACTGAAACTAACTAAACCGGTGGTGCTATTTATTTATTTATTTATTTATTTATTTATTTATTTATTTATTGTTGTTAGGTTTTTGAGCGACAACCAGTTGGATTTCTTGCGGGATGGAGTATTTAACAACACTGATCTGTATCGACTGTAAGTCAGATGCTTATCTCTTAAACATACAAAGTAAAAGTGTAAACAAAACTCCAACTGTACCAGGAAAAAACTATCGACCGAATACAAAAGGGGATAATGAAAAATCGTGGTCTTCTTTTTAGACAAGCGTTGTAAATAAACTGTTAATTGTCTGCAGGCACTTGGATAACAATCAGCTGAAGAAACTGCCATCTGGAATTTTTCACCGTAATGAAAAGATGTTTGAGCTGTGAGTAAACCTTTTTTTACCTGCTTGAAACAAATTATACATAATATTAAAGCACGGAGTGGTTACAATAGAACTAAGACAATAACCCAGAAATGACATTAAAGTATGTTCCGATGGTTAATAGTCTTGGTGCTTTTCTTCCAACGCATACGTGGTGTTTTAAAATTTGTTTGCTGTGTAACAGTGTAGCACCAAGGTTGACGTAAAATTAACCATCTTACTTTACTCTCAAATTTGCATAATATAAGCACGACCGAAACTTCACCATTTTTATTTGAAATTAAAACACAATTCGTTCTTGGCTAACTAACACAAGTTAGACTCAACAACAAGCAAAGCCAAGACGTCTTCCTGGCATAGATCCTTTGTGTAAAATAACCATTATTAAATTACCAGTATTTTAAAAGATTTAGATTTCCTTAGAACGATCAGAATTCTCAAAAATTTATTAAGGGTTTAGTGAGTTGTTGTTACAAACAAAGCCTAAGTAAGGGAACGGAATTTTAAGGGATTTTCAGAGCGAATCCCATATCCGACAGTCGAACTTTCGTTTCATTCAAATATATGGCGAACTCCCTTTTTCCTGACGATTTTTGCAAACAAAAGATCGCTTAAAAGGACAATTCGTTTAGAGCATGGAAAATTTCGGCGGTTATCAACGAAGCCTGAGAAACTAGTCGACTTGTTTGTACGCAATAATTACTGAAATAAATATTTGGAACATGAAGAACCAGTGGTTGCATATTATCTGCAGTGATTCACTCAATATCAGGTTGCTCCGAAAAAGAGGTCCTTAAAGCGGCCTTCACACGGCCAACAAATCTTGGCCAACTCGCATTGGCGAACACCAAAAAGTTGGTTAAAAGTGAACAACACACGTTCACACGTCAAATGTGAGTTTGCCGACACGTAAAAAAGTTGGCGAGAATAGAGACAAGTTCTATCCGTCGCCAACAGTTTGCCAACTTGAGTTTGCCAATGCGAGTTGGCCGACATTTGTTTGTCGTGTGAAGGCCGCTTGAGAGGATGAAAAAAAAAAACAAAAACAAAAACAAAAAGAAAAAACAAACAAACAAACAACTGTATAACCTTAGATAATTTTTTGTTTATGAAAAACAAACATATCTAAGGTTATACAGGTTTCGAAAATACTGGCGTGCAGTGCTCCTACTAAGTAAACTAACAAGTTATCTGCCCATACTAAACCTGTTGAGGATGAAGATAAAAAGATGATCACATGGTAAATCGCATTTTTAGAACAAACAAGATTTAAATAGCTAAAGATTATAGAAGTTATAGCTTGCGACTGAAGCCGTCACAAATAGATAGCCTGCATGAGAGACAATTCCTTAATTTTTTTGTTTTCACCCGCCAGCCTGGCAGCGAAGAAAAATAATTGCTCAATGTGGACAAAAATGCATTGTTTTTTTCTAAATATGAATATATTGGAATCGTACATTGAACTGTGGATTAAAGATCGAATGAAGACGTAAATGATCGTCTTAGTGGTGAACGCTACTTGAGCAGTACCGAAAAGAAAGTCTAAAACAATTAAGGCTCTTGCGGGATTCGAACGCACGATGCTAAGCTTTTTACAGTCAAAGAAAGCAAATACAAATAATATTTCCCAGGTGAAATTAAATCGACAATTTGCAATTATGTTAACAATATGGTTCGTTTGAAAGTAAAACTTCCAGCAAGAGTATCGTGTTCATGAATAAATGCACATATTTTACTTGCGAAACATACTCTGGATGCAGGCACAAAAGAAGAGAAACTAAACATCTAACGTCTGCAGCCTTGACATCCTCAGCAAAAACAGATGCGAAGCGAAATCAGAGTCTGTGTTGAACAAACCCATTCTTTTTCAGAACTGTTTTGACGTGTGATGAATTCTTTTCGTAAGCCACATTCGACTTTTGGATCCATACCGGACTGACCTCTGAGTTTCTCCGCCTTTAGTGACTCTAGGGAACGGCAGTCGCCAGTATTCCATGTCGACACTTTCAACATTCAGTTTATTTGTTATTCAACAATACTGTAGTGTTCATAGGTCACAATTAGTGCCAACAGAACGACGGACTGACCAAATAAACGGAAGCATTTACCAGATTTAGTGTTGAGCGAAGGATTTTATTCTGCTCATGTGGGGCCTCACAAAATTCCTCGGAGCGTCTCACACGATGGACTGAGAAAACAATAAACAAAGAAAATAAACAATGGATCTTATATGTATGTATATATATATATATATATATATATATATATATATATATATATATATATATATATATATAATGTCAAAAACATCCACTATCGTGGTTGTGTCTCCAGACGAATTAAAATAATAGCCAAGAACTGGAAAATACGACTTTGCCAATATTTCGTCTTTATTAAAAGACTTCATCAGGGCAACTGATGTGAAAGCGGTTAAAACCGTTATAAGATATACGCTAGCTGCTGTGAGACGCTAATACGAGACTTAAAGCTGCTTGCGCGCTGTAAAGCGCGCGCGTTACATATAAGTGAAGCAATGAGAGCGATATTAAAATAAATCCCTTCGAGGATTCCTACTACAGAAAAAATCATCACTATTAAGACCCAGTGGATAAATACATCGAAGACGGTATGCCCACTGGGCCTCCCTATCCCTAAGATATTCCTCACTTGAACACTTGTCTATTAACTGTATTCTAACATCATTCAAACCATGATGGTCTGCCTGATTGAAATGCCTGTATATAACATCGTCTTTAAGTTTATTCTCAGAGGATAGTCCTCTGTGTGCATTAATCCTAGACTTGTGGTTATTAAATCTGGTCCTAAATTTGTTAATAGTAGATCCTACATACTGCATTTGACACATTGCACAAGACAATAGGTACACTACGTGGTCTGAATTACAATCCAGCTTAAAATTAATCACAAAATCTCTCCCAGTAACTCTACTTTTGAAACAAATGCCCTCATCCAAGAAATCACAAACCCTGCATCGTCTATCCCCACATCTACCAAGGGTTGTGGTAGATGTGGGGATAGACGATGCAGGGTTTGTGATTTCTTGGATGAGGGCATTTGTTTCAAAAGTAGAGTTACTGGGAGAGATTTTGTGATTAATTTTAAGCTGGATTGTAATTCAGACCACGTAGTGTACCTATTGTCTTGTGCAATGTGTCAAATGCAGTATGTAGGATCTACTATTAAAAAATTTAGGACCAGATTTAATAACCACAAGTCTAGGATTAATGCACACAGAGGACTATCCTCTGAGAATAAACTTAAAGACGATGTTATATACAGGCATTTCAATCAGGCAGACCATCATGGTTTGAATGATGTTAGAATACAGTTAATAGACAAGTGTTCAAGTGAGGAATATCTTAGGGATAGGGAGGCCCAGTGGGCATACCGTCTTCGATGTATTTATCCACTGGGTCTTAATAGTGATGATTTTTTCTGTAGTAGGAATCCTCGAAGGGATTTATTTTAATATCGCTCTCATTGCTTCACTTATATGTAACGCGCGCGCTTTACAGCGCGCAAGCAGCTTTAAGTCTCGTATTAGCGTCTCACATCAGCTAGCGTATATCTTATAACGGTTTTAACCGCTTTCACATCAGTTGCCCTGATGAAGTCTTTTAATAAAGACGAAATATTGGCAAAGTCGTATTTTCCAGTTCTTGGCTATTATATATATATATATATATATATATATATATATATATATATATATATCCCTGAAACAATAGAGCCTCGTGCCATTTGGGGCCAATAAAATGAGACTTCTGGAGAGCTTGGTGCCTACTGGCGCAAGCTCGTGAAATTCTAACTTTAAAGTTCGGTTTCGCGTAAGTGAGCTAGACTTGAACTATTTACCCGAGTACTCCTGCAAGCAAAAAATGATCAGAACAAGTACAGAACAAGCCAACAGATCCATTTAATATTTGCCCGTGTGTTTTGCTTCAACTTGATTAATAAAAAAATAATAACCATGGTCTTTGGATGCTGACATAGATATCCATAAGTGTATTTTGCTGCACAAATAGACTAGCTAATTATGATAAACCTCTCCAAAAAGCATACATTGACTACATTACGCTACCTTAAGTATCAGATTTGTCGCCTTGGCAAGAATGGACTTTGTAAAAGTTCTCGAAAAAACAAATCTGATTGATGAGCCATGTCATATTCATAAGTGTATAGTAAGTTTAAAAAAAATTGACACTTTGGCGCATTGCATCTAATGGAAGAGGGTACCTATCTTTCGAGTTAGGACCGGTTAGGAACCGAGTTAGGAACCGAGTTGAGAAACAGAGTTAGGAACCGAGTTGGGAGCCGATACATTTGATTTTAGACATCGTCTTTGTACTAGCTTAGCGTGCCATCAGTTCCGATCAGCACTTTTCCTCGCAAAACTAGAGGTTTCGCCAGGTTAGAATGCCCTGGCCGGCTTACCCTTCTAGCAGAGGTTCCTTTCTGGCAAGTCTTTAAGCACGTACGAAGTCGTTCGCTTCTCTTGTATTTTGCGTAGTCGGCTTGTTTACTTCCTGAGAGAATCTCTGCCAAGAGCCGCTTACATATTAGTTGAGCAATGAATGTCAGTGATACGAGGAACGGGAACGGGGAACTGCAAACGAGAGTCTGGGAACCAGTGTACAGCGGTAATCCGCAAAAAATTCAAAATGGCGGACGAGATTCGGACGAGAAAACTGAGAAAATATGGAGCTAACTTGCCGTTTGCAGTTTAATTAGACGACTCGTATTCCTGAGTGAGAATTTGAAGTCGACGGTTCTGCAATGGTTGCCACCATTTGTTTTAACGATTCGCTTTTTCCCTTCCTGAAATCGTCATTTTACGCCGGATCTCGTGCACGAAAGCTGACGAAAGTGTTCGTATAGCCCAACATCATCATCAGCAGAAAAGTAGCGAGGAGCTGAGGTAACAGATCGAGATAACACAATTAACGTACATTGTAGAAAACTTAATAAACGGTATATTTATTCAAATTACTACATGCAGAGATACATAAAATTACCACTGAACAACGAGTAAATAAATAAGCTTGTTTGTACAAATACAAATATATTAAATAAGCCAAAACATCAGGAAGTCCTGGGTTCAAACAATTTACGATTTTACATCAGGAAATGCAAGTTACAATATAACCTTTTAAACAACAGCGAAAACCAAGCATTGACAGACCTTTAAAATAATATATTTTAGCCGGTCAATTGTCTTGTTTTGGAAGCCCCTCAAAAGAGCTTTAAAAACATTTTAACTTAAGAAAGATATAAGGTTTCTAAACCAGGTTTAAAAAAATTGTCTTTCAATGAAAATAGCATTTCTCTTCTTGGACAATATTTTCCATTTTTTAAAAATCATTCTTAAATGACACAACTTACTGTCATGAAAATCAACCACAGGATACCCAGACAATCTGTTTATGTAACCCTTTGTTTTTCATAGAAAATAAATGGAATTTACCATATAGTTTTCATGATCTAGCAATAAATTGCTATTAAATATATGTATTGCCCAATGCTAAAGAAAAGTTAAATTGCCTTACCTGTGGTGTACTGTCATCCTTTTACCTCAGAAGTGATAATTTTAAGCGCTTTTGATGGGTTTTGATGGGCCTAACGTGTGGTTATGAGTTCACCCTTTAAGAGCGCTAAAAGCATCCTCTTACTCACCTTATTTCATTGCAATGACTTATCTCTTCATGCAATTTGCAACCTTTCTTCCCTTCCCGTACAAAGCAAGTTGTTTGGTTCGTGTGTTTTGTTTTGTTTTTCTTGCTTAGCGTTATGATTTTGTGAACTCTCTACCGGGTCTTGTCACTGTGCCCCTGACGAGAATGGCAGACCTAATGAGCCGACAATTTGTTGTACTTTAAACTATCAGTCTATGCCTTTTGAACACTTTCTTTAGTGAGCTCACTAAATTATAATCTATAGGAATATACCAGATACAAATTCAAAACGAAAACTGTTTAATAATAGTAACTCCGAGCGTTAAATCAGACTCGCTTAGTCAGGTTTATCCTTGTGCAGTATTTATAAACATTCAAATTCTTTCGGAGTATTCACCCGTTTGCTCTTTTCTAACAGCTCTCAAAAATTGTTTCTGACAAATTAAGTTTAAAGAAAAAACAATCAACCATAAATCCCTTCCTTGTTGCCCTGATCGTCTGTTCGGCTTGACGGTCGTTTCTTGTTCGGAGGATTGTTTGGCTGTCGGTTTATTTTGCCTTTCGGTGATTTCATATGTTCGGTCATTCATTTTTTGGTCGTCGGTTCTCTGGCCGTTTGGTCGTTCAGTCGTTTTGGTCCTGATTTCGGCCGTATTCCGGTTCGTTTATTAGCTTTTATTCGAGTGGGTTTGGTTTGGGATTTTTCACTGGTTTTCAAATCCCCGTCTAAAATGATAAACACATAATATAATATATTAAAACACAGAAGGGACACCCCCTTTTTTATCATTTAAAACCAGGAACGGTTTACTTCCCTTGTGTTTTAATATCAAGATGGCAACTTCCACACAGTAGGACTTAATGCTACTATATTCTAACGATGTACTTTGTACACGGTTAAAAACGATTATATTGTGTTGTGAATGGTGAAGATACCTTCGTAATTTCTTCCTGCTTTAAAAAAAGAGGACGGGCAAACATCGTCAGGTAAGATTTACGTCATAATCTCTATAGTAACTTGATTAGGATCTAACGCATGCTCAACGGGAAATGTAAGCGGCTCGTGGCAGGGATTTCTCTCCGTGAAGTAAACAAGCCAACTACGCGAAATGCAAGAGACGCGCACGACTTCGCACGTGCTAAAAGGAAAAGTGATGATCCGGGAACTGACGCTAGGCTAATAGAAAGACGATGTATAAAATCAATGTATCGGTTCCCAACCTTGCTCCTAACTCGGTTCCCAACTCGGTTCCCAACTCGGTTCCCAACTCGGTTCCTAACTCGGTTCCTAACTCGGTTCCTAACTCGGTTCCTAACTCGGTTCCTAACTCGGTTCCTAACTCAGTTGTTAGTTTATCTCCTAATGGAAAGTGATCAATCAATGCCTAAATTTCAAGTTAGGATTCCTCAGTGTAAAGCTTTGCACCTAAGTGGCAAATACCTTGACCACAGTACCGCATAGCAAGGAAAAAAGAGTAGCCAAACAATTTATATAAAATGAATATTATTATTATTATTGGAACATATTTGTGGCTCTTTCTTAAAAGATAGGGTAGCTCGGCATAAAACTTAGTACTATCAAATCCATTTCTCTAAAATTATGAATTGATTAGTATTTGTTAAAGCTGACCACAGTTTGAAGTAGTGTAATATTAGGCAACATGTAACACAACCTGGCAGTACCTGGGTGCATTTTATAAGATTTGAACGAACTCATCATAATTCATAGTGATGATATGCTTGTCATGAGGAACAAATGACAACGACAAAGATAAGCTGAAGCTTGTATATATCATTCTAAGGAGATAGCACTTAAACTTTTTTGCTAGTAGCGTACCGTTAATCCCGAGGTTGAACGATCAGCGCTACTGCGAGATCTAGACTACACTCCTCCCAGTTTATTTAGGCGATAAGGTGCCTGCAGAATTCGAACCTGCAATTGGACGGTTCAACTAAAAGTAAGCTTAAGCTTAAATGTGTAAGCATAAAGCTCTGTTTTACGTTGTAAACGGTTTGTGGCTCAAAGGATACAATCCGCAGGTAAACAGAAAATCATAGCGGTGAATGCAATCAATTTGCCCCTTTTTAGAAACAAGTGGCCCAAATTAATAAGATTAGGAAATCGGTTGTCCACAATTTGACTCTCCTTTGCAGTAAAATCGTCAAGACTAGTGGAAATCAAACTAAATTCGCACAGTGATTAGACTTTCCGTTGTAAGCCACCCGCCTAAAACATTTGGCATGCGCGTCATGGGAGTGCGGTCTCAAAGATTTCTGGAAGAGACGAAAAACACGGTCGGAATGGAACGCTCTCCATGGTACAGGCTTTTCCTTTCCGTGTACGAGTAAAACAGCGCTTTGGCTGACCCTCCGTCCCACAGAATAAACAAACACTAGCCTGACACTCGGTTTTCCAATCTAATGTCTCGTTAGTCTCGTCGTAAAGCGATAATTTTGGTCTCTATTGAATGCTAGAAACGTGTAGTTTTAAGAGTTTGTTATTGGCGCTCACGAAATCCGTTCAAGAAGTTGAAAATCGGCTTTCTGAGTCAATTAGCGAAATCTTTGTGTTGCAGAAAAAAATATATAACTCACGTTCTATTTGTATTCTTACAATAATTTTGGTCTGCATGGAAAGCTAAAGCTTTGTAGTTTCTGTTGTTTGAATTCCGCTTGGACGAAAATGTTCAAGGAACATGAAATAATGTTTTTTTTTTCCGGCTACGCTATTACGCTATTTCGTTTTGTCTGTCAACAGGTTGCCAACGACTTATGCTAATCAAATTTTTCTGACAGCGTGAATTGTCTGATTAGCCAATCGGAATTTTCCGTTGTCTGTGCAACGGGAAATTCTGAACGCGTCGCAAAGAGAAAAGGCTGCAGTCCCTCTTTCTTTCCGCTGGCTCGCGCTGACTTCCTTTCGCTCCAACTTGCGCTCGCTCGCGCTTCGTGCTCGCTTACAAGATCGGCGAAGGAAAGAAAGAAGGACTTCTCGCAGTCTACGGTACTGGCCTTTCCCGTCAAAGCGATTGAAAAGCGCACGAAAACGGATGGGGACAAGCATGGTTTGAAAAATGGTACAGAAATTTCCCGGTCATTTCAGTTAGAATGGAAAAAGAGGAATACGTCCTTCTTTTCCTGAAACTTTCCGGTGGAATGAGCTGTACCTTTTGAATTTCCAAACGGAATTTTCTGCTTTTGTCGACAAATGGTAAACGACACTGTTTTCCTCTGCATGTCCTTGCCTTGACAAGAAAAATATAAGACATTCTTTGTCATCCTAAAGACTGCAACTATATCAGAGGCTATCTAAAAAAATTCGAATCAACAAATTTTTCGAAACGGATTTTACTATAAAAGTTAACGTTAAAAAACAACGACGTTTCGACCGATCAACGGTCATTTTCAAGTTGAAGGATAAAATTGTTTAACATGCGCTTATATAATAATCAATTGTAAAATGCTAATGAGGTACTGACTAAAACTCTAAAATATTTGCATAAAAACAATACGAGAAAATCGCGGCAATAATGGTAAGAACGCAAGGCGAAAGAGACAATATTAAAAGTGAATAATTAGGTAAAAACTTTTGCGCGGATCGAATCACACTGTTTGTTCAGTTTTGGTTTAAGTTCACGAATAAAAAGCATTTCAAAAATCAAACAGTCTAATCTACTCTGACACTTCTTTAAAATCTTGAAATTTGTTTCGATGGTCTCCGGATCCTGTCCATGCTCGTCCTTTGCGTGGTTGCCGATTGTTGATCGCTTATGTTCCTCCACACGTTGATGTAGGTGTCGACTCGTGAAGCCGACATAGTCTGCATCACACAGACCACACTTATAATAATAAACAACGTTTTGTTGATTAACAATTGGAGGTTTGTGTTCTTTCGGTTTGAATTGTCTTTTGATCTTCTGACTTGTGTAAACGGGCTGGACAACGGCATCAATCTTTCGGCTGAGATCACCGAGTTGGTGTCTTACCGCATTTGCTGATTTTTGGTCTTTGAACGGTAGGACAATTCTGATAGGGGCATCATGGTCATCGGATAGTTGTTGTTTGGTACATACATCCTCGGAGACTTTCATTTCAATAAAATGTCTGATGGTATTCTCTACGAGAGTTCCGGGATAATGCAGGCGAGCAAAAACAGTTTTTAAACGTTCGCATTCTTGATGGAAAGACTGCCAACTCGAGGAAAGTCTAAACGCACGGTTTAACATTGTCTTCAGCAAAGAACGTTTATACTTTACGTCAACATCACTTTGGTAATGCAGTAAAAGTCCAGTATCAGTTGGTTTCACGTAGACCTTCGTGTCTAGTCGGGGACCATTTCTGATGATCATCATTCCAAGAAAGGGAAGTTTGCCATTGTTTTCAAGTTCCATTGTGAAGCTGAGTGAGGGATGGATTTCATTTAATGTTGACAAGAATTCAGAGGCAGATGAGACATCGGGCATTTTGCTGAGGGTGTCATCGACATAGCGCTTATAGAAAGCAGGCATCCTGTTTTGGTTTTCCAATTTCTCTTCAATATGGCACATAAACGCATTTGCCATTAGTGGTCCGAGGGGAGAACCCATGGCAACCCCATCCACTTGCTCGTAAAAATTTCCTTCGAATTCGAAAAGTTGGTTTTTCGTAGCAACCTCTAACAGCTCTATAAGGTCGGTTTTTGTGATGTTAAGCGCATACTCCTTATTGAACCAATTGTCCTTAAACGCTTTCTCGGCTAGGATTTCGATTGTTTCATCTACTGGTACGTTTGTGAAGAGGGACGAAACATCATATGACACTAAAATGTCCTGATCATCGATCTTTATCTCACGGAGATCATCGGCAAACGAGAAGATGTCACTGACCGTTTGGTCGTTGACGGACAACGGTTTCAATTTCTCATCAAGCCACTTAGCAAGTTTGTAGTTGTAGGTTCCTGTTGCTGACAGGATCGGACGGACCGCTAGTTTCTTCTTGTGGGTCTTTGGTAAACCATAAAGGTGTGCGGCCTAGAACCTTTTTAGATCAGTGAGTCGGCTATGGGTTTCGGAAGAATTCTTTGTACGATGGAGGACAAATCCTTCTCCTTTTTAAGCAGCGGGTGGTAATGCTTTGGAGGCCTGCCTTTTGTTTTTGGTCTTTCGAAGCTGATGGGTATGAATTTAGTTTCGTCATTAATAGATGATTCCTTCAGTAGGCTGACATATTCTGTTTTGTCTAGGATCACGACTCCCGAGCCCTTATCCGGTCGCGTCATTACGATGTCATCTCTCTTCTTTAGCTGACCTATCGCTCTTAACATTGATTTTGGTGGTGTCGGGCCTTTCCTCTTGATGTAGTTAAGAGCAATAGAGCGTAGCGTTGCAGCTGCTAGTTCTTTATTCTCATCGCTTAGTTTTGGTTTACTCTTGCATTCTAAAGGGAACATCCACGTTTACAACAAATTGACGCTAAGTTGTAGGTAATAATTACTAGATTTCAAATTTTGTTTTAAAACGTGGATATAACTTTTAAGTGTTCAAAAAATGGATATCATCATCGCCCATTTTCGCTGTTAAGTTTCGTGGGCGCCACCATTTTGGATTTGATGACACAAGATGGTTACCCTATTGTTTAACACAAAGGATTTTCTGCGTCATTTGCAAATGAAGCAAAAACGCCTGGTATGTACCATTTCATTTTCCAACCAGAATTTTCGGGTTTTCCGTGTAAATGGTGAGAACCCAAGGTCTCTGTTAAAGACAATGTTAAGTCGCGCTTATGCGTCGTCTTCTACAGCAGAGGCTTTAATGCAGAATGTGACAAATTACGCTCTATTTTCAGTCGTCTCGATTACCCTAGCGGCCTTATTGAATCTGTCATTTCCAATTTTTCTTTTCGAGACAATTCAGGTCGTTCAGCGAACGTTCAACGGAAAGAGATACCACCATAGTTAGAATTAGTATCGTAAGATCAAGTTCCTGCCAATGCTGTTCGGGGGCATTTGCGCGATCTTAGTCATAAGGCTGGCCGCAGTGTGTAGCCACTTTTATTTTGTCAGTAGAAAGTAAGAGCAAGACTTTAGGCCAAAGGAAGCCAAGCATTCTCTTGTTAATCAACTGTGCGTTTATAATTTTTCATGTGTGATCTGTGCGATGCCGATTATGTCGGTTACACAACCTGACACGTTTTCCAACGCGTTGCCTAGCACAAATTTTCGGCAATTGGCAAACATCTCATTGAAGCGCACGGTGGCAGCGATATTTTGAATAAAAGCCTTGCCAAGATTCTTGAGAAAAGCCAAGGCAAGTTTGATTGTTTAGTGTTTGAAATGCTTTTTATCAAGAAACGCAAACGTAATCTAAACGTGCCAACGGACTCCATACGTGCTTATCGTTTTTGTTTAGTTCAAAGTTATTTATTTCTGCTACATTTCGTATTAAAAGCCGCGCAGGGCACTTAAACTCATTACGTACGTAATTACGTGATTACGTATGAGGCGTGCGACTGATTCCGACGATACACGGAATATTCGTGAGAAGAGTTTTAATTTTTAATTCTATTCTAAATTTATTCAATACATTGTGTGTTCGGCGTATTGCTAATTGCACGTGTGATTGAAATCTCGAAGTATGAACTTCTTGCACATTTTTTGAATACATTAGCGGACCCGTTCGATCTTCGGAGAAGGAAAATACTGCCATTTTTGTGTCCGAGTTTTCGTCACGGATATAGAACTTCAGTAACTGTTACAGCAGGGAGATCAACAGGGTACGAGAGCATGCTCATCCGGGAAATTACTAAGACTATATTTCGTGCGTTTCGAATGCCTTTACATAGAAAATTAGACAGTCAAGATCAAACGTATATATTCAAAAGTTTGCAAATACTGAAATTCTCTGAAATTTACTTTTTTCAAGTTGGAACATTTATATATTCTTATAAAATAGGCCTTCTTCCTAATGTATTCAAAGGAATGCTTTTAATGACAAATCAAGCTCATTCCTATAATACCAGAAATTCAAATACTTTCTACTTATTTCCTGCAAGAACAAATAAAGACTTTTTGGTATAAGATTTTAGGGTCCTAAATTTTTCAATTCATTAAGAGGGCAATATACCTGAATGCTACATTTTTGTCACTTTTTTACCTTTAAACCTTATTATCTTTTCGAGATTTCATGCCATCCAAAAAACCCACCATAGTTTTGTAGCACATAACCCTATCAATATCTCAGAATTTTTTGGGTGATTTTTACAGTGTTTGAGAGGAAGAAGAGAAGGTGGGAGGGAAGAGTGATTGTAAAGGATGGTGAGAAAAGTGAAGATTTTAAGGTGATTAAAAATTAAATTTGGAGGTTAAAAAATAAATGTACAAACACTAAACAGTTCGTCCTCAACCTGACATGTACCCGTGTTGTAGCGGACTGTCTGAGTGTTTGTGTATGCCTTATTTTCCCTTTTAAATTCCTTCATCAAATCTCTTCTGATTTCATCAACATCCAGGTATAACGCCCCAAAATAAAAATCAACATTTCTTCTTAGCTGAATCACCACTTGTAAATAATACTTGTTTTTTGCTGCTTTTTGCCTGTTTTGTTTTGCTTACTTTTTATCCTAATTATGTTTCGGTATGATTTCGCCGCCTATTTATTCGTTATATTTAGTCTTAGGTTAATGAGGGAGCTCATATCGTAAGCCCCTAGGTTTCAATTTGAGCCTCCTCGCCAGGATAATACCTTTAATTAATTTACTTACAATTTATGTCTCTTTATCTCTGATTTTTGTAATATATTGAATGTCTATAAGTATTTATTATTTAGTTTTTATAGCAAATAAATAAACTGAAACTGAAACGTAAAACGAAAATACTTAAGAAAAATTTCTTAGCCGAAATGGATTTGGGGCTTAATCTTTGAGTAGTGTGCCAAGCTCAAGCCTCCTTGAACGTTAACGCTTCTGGATAAACAAGTCTACCACTTCGCCCAGATTGATGTCTGTATCGTAGTGAATGTGCATTAAGTAAGCAAAGAGAGTTTTCCTTGAGCTATGCTTGCTCTATTGTAGGTGTGGAGCCGTCTTAGAGCTCCTTTGTCAGTTTCACTTTCGCAGCTGATGGCTGGAATATAAAAATTGTAAAACAAGTTCAAATCCCTCAAGATTTTTGCAGTGGTATTGGGTCTTCCTTCTTTTAGCTTCGAGCTGTATCCCAAATAGTCTTCCAGCAATTTAATAGTATCGACATAGCAGGGGGTCGCAAAACGGACATAAAATTAGCCTGTTCCAGGCGTTCAGATAGTAAACGGAGCGCGATAGTACCGCCAGAGAGAGGCGAAAATAAAGCGGCGAAAAATGGATGGGGGCTTGGGACGGGAGGCGGGAAGGAACGCCTGTAAAACTTTCTTTAAAAAGGTCTTAACCGTCTACTTGACCATCTGATTGACAACCCAACACCACAAAAAGGTCAAATGTCAATTTTCAACGAACGCGCTCCCAAGAAAAAGATATTCAGATCTCGCAAAGCTGCAAATAGCCGCGGAAAGGCTTTCTATCAGCAGAGTGTGGTAGCTCTTCTTGTCACAGGTTATTCCGAGGCCGATTTGGATGTAAACACCGCACGAAGCGTTCAAGGCACGTGTGAAATGAACCGACCAACAATAGATATCAGAGATATTTCAAATGAGGTCACACTCAGGCTACGGTTGGATGATTACAATATTCAAATTAATTTGAAAGTTTGATACGAATAAATATATATATCTAATGCAGTCCATTCGCAATTAATAAAAATTATTCTCGAATGATAGGCGACACTCGCTGAGTATTTTGAACCATAAAGTGCTGAGGAAACAAAGTTATTTGCGTGTCTCCTTCCTGAAGTTCTTTTTCCATTCCTTTGACAAAGAGCTCTCAGGGATTTCCGTACACGATTTCACAACTTCCACCCTTCGCTGGGAGGATCGCGAAAACGTCTCTCCCAGCGACAAGATTCTGCAAGCAATCTACCTGCTCTTTGCAAAGCGAAACAATGTGTGGAAAGTTCTTCAGCACGTTGTTTATGACCATTTGGAACTTTGCGTAAGATGTTTTACCTGATCCGCCATGATCGCGCTTTGTGTTGACAGCAACTGTCAAAATTGACCAATCATAGGGTATACTAGATTCTGGTATACCGGAAAGACCTTTTTACTTGGGCTTCCCAAAGGGAGACCAAGGTTAAAAATGCCCTTCGTTCTTTATTTCTGCGTTCAGTCACAAATCGCCGTCTGGGTCCTAAAAGGCATGCGTCCCTTCTTATTGTCTCTGCGCATGCGGATGATTAGAGAGCACGCACATGGTTTAAAAAAATGGTGGATTTATATCAAGCGTCGTCCTTGAAAGTGAAGCACGAACACTTTGATTTCTTCTCCGCTCAAATCATGTACAAATGCACACACCGTTTGCGGCAGACCCACACTAAACCTTTATTAGTTTCTAAAATTTATTACTTAATTGGTCAGTGTAAAACGCAGACTACAGACAGGGCGTAAACAACGGACAGAGGATAAAATTTAGACCAGGAATATACAATGCTTACAAGCTTGTACTATGCTTGAGCTATAAAATAATCAACAAAAACAACTTTCTGGCGTTTATAGCTGGATATGCCAGGAAAGAAGCCCAAGTTTACGCAGATATGCGTCTTGTTAAAGAAAGTTTTACAGGCGTTCCTTCCTGCCTCCCATCCCAAGCCCTTCTCCATTTTTCGCCGCTTTATTTTCGCCTCTCTCTGCCGGTACTATCGCGCTCCGTTTACTATTCTGAACGCCTGGAACAGGCTAACATAAAATGAAAACGGTTCATTAAATTAGGTTTCATTTCAAACTACTGCACAACAAGCGTGCTGGGACGCAAGTACTACAGTTACTTTGCTTTTACCTTCGATTGAAATCTTGCAGCAATCAGTCACCTGTGAAATGCTTTGACTGTAAAATGGCTACTCAGTGGTGTAAAAGGTACTGGTGTCGTCCGAAAAGAAAACGACTGCGAGTGTTTCATCAGGGGTTCACAACACCGAAAGATAGATGGCACCCTCATGAAAACCGAAGAACGAGGTTTTGATATGGCTTCTCAAACAGGCATAAAAATACAATGTAATATGCCGAATATATCCTCTGTACAATTAGAACCAATTGTTTTAAAGAGTAACAGCGCGTACATTCTTTTGCATTTTCATGCACAACTCTTTGCCTGCACACATTTTGTGAGTTGTTTGTTTCGCGTCGGCAGTCATCCATTGTAGCTGACACATACAGTAACCGCGGAGATGAACGA
>JAEMWC010000724.1:35000-120000 GCA_016490735.1 Pachyseris speciosa
GTATAAAAGTTCCAAACGACTTCCTTGTGCAGAGGATGTCGTCTACATCATCGGGTAGATTGAAAAAGTATGAGCCACTGGATACGAGAGACTTTGTACAGTTCGAAGGCTATGAAGAAGCTTCCGTTGCAAACATTAAAGAAGCGTGTGAAAGTTCTACAATGCCCCTCCTTGATCTTGCGACATTCTTGCTTCAGACAGAGGACCCTCGTGCACAAAATTTGAGCAGATTAAGGGTCGTAAAGTATACTTTATTCGCTTTCTTCCACCTAAAGAAAATGCCTACCGCATCTTTACTCCTCAAGAAGTGGGATGATTGAAGAAGCCTACTGACCGCGCTACGAAACCCGCCCCAGTTTCGCCATCACGCGCTAAACGAGGGAATCTTCCAAGCAGTACAGTTTTCCCGAAATCGTTATCTATTGCACACTTATTAAAGGCTTGAAAATTAGTAATTCCCCTAAAAAACTTTACTATTAATTTACGTCTTCAAATTTTTGATATTGAACAAAGCAAGTGGAATGACGGTCTTCCAATAAAATTGATTTGAAAATAGAAGAGGAATCTTTCTCGAGCGGGGCTTTGAGGAATGCTTTTAAAGCAACATGCAGCGACAGCCGATCTCAGTTCTCCGGTGATTGGGTAGTTAAGAAATACAAGGTCATGTCCATTCAAACCAGCACAGACATCTTAATATCGACAGTGGAAGACCATACTCGCAAACAAGTACAAATGCACGCGGTAGCAAGAAACATAATTGAAAGATTTACTATGAGAGTGCCTTGAAATTTCGGGGATTCCTTCCAGTATGGAAAAGTATTTTACTTTGTTGCGGATGATCTTCCTGTAACCGTGGAAGAGTTTGTACCTGGTGATATTTGTCAACAACGACGGTACTTGCCTGCCGTCACCCGAGGAAGCTTGTGATGAGGTCTACGCCAAAGAGCAGTACCTCGTGCACATCAACTACGTCTTGTCAGAGCAGAAGATGACGTTGGTTGACTGTATACAAGGTAATCTTGAAGGACAGACTCTTGCTGCGAGCGAAATGCATTGGTTAGAAGACTAAAAACTGTTTCTCCAGAGGCTGGTTATCCGTTATAATATTAGACTAGGACAGCATCGAATCATTTGCTTCTGACAAGGATCGCAATAGTCCCGTGATACGTTATCACGTGACAGGTTATTTGTTCAAAAAGTTGATAAACATTCAATAAATTCCCAAAAATGGAGTTCCCAAATTATTCACTATTTCGTGCTTGATGTGTGCTTTATTTGCTCAAAAGTTGCTCAGAAAGGAAAAACTTGCGCGAGTTTGCTAAAACCGTAAAAAGCTACTCGAAAAGCCAAAAGTTGTTCAAAAGTCTGAGTTTCCGAGCACAACTGGGAGAGGCCTTCATATACCGGATAGCGATGGAAATCCAATTAAGCATGTCCTTGAACGTTCTAGAATACTCAACACAATAAACAGATGACATCAAACGAAACTCCCAGTCCACGATCCGGCACAACAAGTACATCTTCACATAATCAATTATTCTGCTATGCAAAAGGTCCTGAAATCAACAAAATCTTTGACCCTTAAAAAGGTTTTTTTTTTAACTCAGCAGAACGTCACAGATTTTCCAAAAACAACAACAACAACAACTATGGAATATTTCAACTTTTCTTATGTGTGTAAATTTTTATATCAATCCATGCCATTCCTTATTTTTTTCTCGGGATCAGTTGTGGTCCAGTTTGGGGATCATTAGCAGTCCTGGGATCATTTGAGGACTCACACAGTTTGGCATTTGGGCCAAAATCCTGCGGGAACAAATAATTAAATTAATCATAAAAATTACAATTTCCTCGATTGTGATTGGTGTAAAAACTCCTATTTTCCACTAATTCACGTGCCAAGTTGTTATCGGACAGTTTGTTATTGGACACTTTGTTATTGGACAGTTTCTTATCGGACAGTTCAATAAGCCAATCACATTCAAAGTAGTATTTTAAATCAACCAATCACATTCAAAGTTGTAGTTTAAATCAACCAATCACAACCTTGGTTACAATCACTATACATTTTGATCGTAGTCAATTTCAGAGCGACATTAAACAATTTACGCTTCCTTTGTCAGTCTTTTAATGCAAAATTTCCTTCCCTTTTATAACTTGGCTCTTCCTCTTTTCTCGAAAATTGTAATTTTTATGATTAATTGGTAATAAGACTTCGTGTTGTCCAATTCGGTCCGTAATCATACTCGTGATAAGCAAATTGGACTCCCGCTGCGCGGTCGTCCGATTTTGTTATCACTCGTATGATTACAGACCGAATTGGACTCCACTCAGTCCTATTACCATTACTTAAAGACAGTAGAGACAGATTAAAGCTATTCCGATTAATGAAAACGAGGAGCCTGTGGCCCTCTTTGTCGTCGCCCAGCTCTTTTCTCCTCGTGAGCATGATCGCGGGTTAGTTGAGACCTGGAAACGACTTAGTCAGCGGTGTTGTCCATAAGGGTTTAGTGTCCTCTTGTGTGACACTTTGTTGATCGAGTGATTGTGGTAACTTGGGGATTGGTTGATTATAAAGCTTTGCTTCCCATTATGGACTGGCTTCACTCACTGGCAAGATGAACAAAACATAAACGAGGTAAGCTGCATTAATTTTAGCCTTTGCATATTACAGGTTAGTGACGAATGTGGTAAGATTCAAAGTAGGTTTAACTAGTACCCTAGCTGTCAATCAGAATACTCTTTGCACAGCTGTACACAAACTTTTAGTACTCATGCAGTCTTGTGTTTTTTCTTTAGAAGGTTAAAGTTGTTGTGTTTCCACTTTGAATTAAGCTCATATTAAATTATGCTTTGGAATGTCATCAGTTGTCTTCATACATGTACCTTTCAATTCCAAGAGTACAAGCCAAATACCTTACTGTACATGTATTAATTTTTTTTGTGGTTTGGAAAATATTCAAACAAGCAGAAAGGGGAGCACTGGTGAAAATTAACCATGCTTCCCTCATTTCTGAAAACCATTCGTGAAATCAATTCTGCTGAAGCACTTATAGACACATTATGTAGTACGTAAATTCACGTATAAACTGAAAATAGTAATTATTCTAGTGAAAACCATTCGTGAAATCAACTGCTGAAGCACTTATAGATATGTAGTATGTGAATTCACCCATCTGAAAATAATAATTATTCTCGTACCTCAGAGAAAGTGTCTGAGTTGTGGTTTTACAGTAGATCATTACCTGGTTAATGATTACTTCTTGCTGGGGGTGCAAAACCAGCAACACAAATAAGCATACCCTGTAATAGTTATGCGTATGGCTGACTCATGGCACTACCATTACATGACTGTATGATTGACTGTATAGATCGAGTTGTATCAGTACACCATTAAGAATATTTGTATTCTACCAACTCAAATGTTTGGAATGGGATTTAACTGAAATTGACGTTGATATGCCTTGAAAATTTGCGGAAGTATTCTTGAGTATTTCTTGAATATGGAGTGTCCTTTAGTAGGAGGCACCTCCTTACTGCATACCTTTTTGTTCACCTTTGAAAATGTATCCTTGTAAATGGAGAGCAAGCAGTCATACAGTTTACAAAAAGAAGCTTGATGTATGCTTAGTGTATAAGATAAACAAAGTACAGATCGCAATCAAGCAGAGTTTTACATTGTGATGAGATTATAGATTTAGTAAAAAATAATATACTGTCAATTTTTTAATAAATTTCAAACCAATGAAATATTCGACAAAGCTGCAAGCTTTTAATTTCTTCCTGTTCAATTATAGAATACAATGCAAAAGTGTTGGAAACCGTAATTTTGTACTAGTCTTAATTCAAGCTATATCCTACATGTAGTACTCCGATCATGACCAAGTTACAGACAAGTTACATCATGCAGTTTTTAACAATTAGCAAAAAGCTGATTTTGCCCATATTACCTACTGGGGTGAAAAACTGTGGAAAATTTTGGAGGAAACAACACATTATTATTATCATTATTATCATTATTATCATTTATCTCTGAGGGAGTCTTATTAGAATCTGGTACCCAGGTAGCAACACTCACAGATAAATTATTCTAAGATTACACCTCTGTTTGAGTGGACAATATAAATTACAAAGAGGACCATTCTGTTTTAAATTCACCATTCAGAGTCTTACAGTGTACCATTGTACTTAAAAAATTAAATTCCAGTTGCCCTTTGGTAATATCTTTTTTTGTTTAGTTTCTTCTTAGTGATCAGCTGTGACTAGCAACATGTAATTGAAGGGCTGAGAGCATAAACTGCCTATGTGTAATTTGCGGCCGTTTTGTTGGTTCGCTTGGATTTGTCCAAATTTTTGCATGTGAACTGCATTTTGATTCAAAAACATTGTCCCGTATTTTTTTTCACCAATTTCTTTTTCGTTTTCGAGAAATAACGTATGCAAAAACAACACCTAAAACTACACATAGGCAGTTTATGCCCTCAGCCCTTCATATGTCTGCCTTATTAACATGCATGAAGCAATGCCCAAGGGTATTCTTTATGCGCAATGTGCCTTTTTGACTCATAAACAGCCCACAAGATGCCCATCCGACTTGAAAATGGTCGACTTTTTTAAATGCAGCACTTATTACCAGTGTTTTGCTTACTGATAGTGCTCAAGAAGCTTCCTTAGCTGGAAAACAGTGCGCAACATTCTGGGTTGACTTAAAAACAGCACACAGCAACCTTGGTTAACCTTAAGCCAGCGCGCGTAGATTTTGTCCGACTTGAAAACAGCACTCAAAAGATTTAGGGTTATTGTTAAGTTTAGAATTAGGGTTGAAATTAGGGCTAGGGTTAGAGTTAGGGTTAGGGTTAGGGTTAGGGTTAGGGTTAGGGTTAGGGTTAGGGTTAGGGTTAGAGCTAGGGATAGGGTTCGGCTTAAGGCATTGCGAACGTTTACGTTAAAGTAAGCGGCGTATTTTGAGTCTCGCACAGGTTTCTTGGTTTCTTGGTTCCTCCGAAATGAAAAGAGCGTACAGGTTTCTTGGTTGATTTTTAATTCTTTTGGGAAGGCTTTGGCCGATGTAAGTAAAGTGTTGAAGAGGGTGTTTTGGTTGAAAACGGCATACAGCAGGATCGGATGTGACTCTAACTCAGTGCTTAAAACGCTTTCTGTCGGCTGAGAAATAGAATAAAATATTAAAGAAGGCTGTTTTTATTTGAAGATAGCTTTTGGCCACTACCAACAACTTCTGTTCGTGAGCAACACCGAAAATTTGAGTTAACGATGTTCAAGGGCAAAATTAAGAGTTAAAAGAGTAAGCTGTTTCCCGTCGGTTTCCGCTTCGAAACAGAGATTTGACTGGCGCTTCGCGTGCTTTGGTCATTATTGAAACGATTTTGAAGGGTTCATTTTCGTCGTCAAATGGAACCAGTGGAATGAAATTCGTATCACAAATCAACGTAAATGACGACAGTGGAAAAACTGGAACGAAATACTTAACTAGTTTTGTTGGCTTCAAGACGTAAATATTTGCATAGGATGTGAAATTTAATCCGTATTGTCTGATGCGTAACACAACGACTTGTTAAAATGTCTTGCGTGCAAATACGTTTTTGCTGGTGTTTATCTCGCTTGAAAATACGTTTTTCTGATGTTTACAAGCCTCCATAAAATCAAAATAACCGAGTTGATCGACGCAAAACTTATTTATATGTTGAAATTAGGCAGCATGTCTCCCTGTGTTTACCTAACAACTCGACGACCGACCACGAGTAATATTTTCCACGCGCGCCAATGCAACTTTTCCCTGGATTGTTTTCAAGATAGTCATCGAAAACGGACGGACTTCTCGTCATGCTGACTTCCCTCTCTCGGATGAATTCTCCGTAATGTTTCCGAATTTTGACGAACTGTTTCACGGCTTCGATGGCCTGCGAGACAGCGCCCACTTCGGCCGCAATGAATTGTGGGAATGTTATGCCCTCCGCGTGCGAAGGACACTCTGCCCTAAAACTCCAAAAACACCTCTCCTTTTCGGAAATTCAAGCACGGTAACCTTTCAGAAATGGACCAAGACTAGCAAAACCGAGCCGCTTTTGAGATGAGAGATGTTTTCAGAGTTTTTTTTCTGCCCGGCTCTTAATCTCTACTCCCAAACCAGAGAGTCAAATTCATCTCTCTCTTCATGGTTTGGCAAGCAGAGGAAACACGACTGGCTTCTTTCAGCCGTGTTAGACTTATGGATCTCAAGACTTCATGATGTCCTTCGATCACCGAGCGAACAGGCAAATTGACATAATTCGATTAAACCAAACAAGCTTGCGCGCATCGCGTCGGGAGCTTCGGCAAACACGTTGCGTAAGTACCAATGTTTTAACAGCCAAAACTTTTAGTCTACGTCACACTATGGAACAATCCTTTCTACCTGTCAATCATTTCATGTCCAGTTTCAGGTTTACCCTTCAGTTACGAGCATTTGGCGCTAAGTTTTCAAATAAAGAAATAAAGAATACCCTTGGGCATTCCTTCATGCATGTTAATAAGGCAGCCATATAAAGGGCTGAGAGCATAAACTGCCTATGTGTAATTTTCGGCCGTTTTTTTAGTTCGCTTGGATTTGTCCAAATTTTTGCATGTGAACTGCATTTTGATTCAAAAACATTGTCCCGTATTTTTTTTCACCAATTTCTTTTTCGTTTTCGAGAAATAACGTATGCAAAAAAAACACCTAAAACTACACATAGGCAGTTTATGCCCTCAGCCCTTCAATTATAAAAAGCAACTTTGAATCTTGAGGCAATGGCCCTTCAAAAAATTGATTTTCTTGGACTACTGTATATCTGTAGTCACGTTTAGAGCAAACATATATAAAATTCATGTCCACTACAAACTAGGTCAGCCATTACTCAAGACATTCCATTCAGTCCATTGGACTCTATACACATAGGTTTAGGTATTTTACTTGTTCAGCAGTTTGATTTTGATGAAAGTTTCACAGGATACTTTGGGCTAATGTCTTTATGTTTGTTATCATAAAGATGTACATTATACTGGTCACGCATATATCATGCAATAGCTATAACTCTTTACTGTGTGCATAAAAATTTCTTGTATTCAGTGATAGTATTTGTACAGCAAGCAATGTTCTAATATCAAGGAGCAATTCTCTAAGAAAAATTCATTCATCATCAGGCTGATGTTTGAAGCATGTAAGACTACATTTAACAATAATAAAGCATGAACCAATAATTATTATTGGTTCATGCTTTACTTTGCATACAGTATATCAAGTTATCGTACACAGAATGTTTGGAGAGCATGAGGGAAGCACAAGACTTTGGCGAGAGCAACTCTACCTCTTTGAGTGCTCTCCAAACTTTCCAAGTGCCATTTGTTACTCAATAATTTTTGCGGCACATCCAAACATGTACCACTGTCTTTTATAACTTACATTGCCTAAGAACTGTATGGCAAAACCTGGGCAAACTATTTAAACAGCAACCTATCGTTCTGAGTTTACTTCTGTATTGTTTTTCTACTTGTCTAAGGATAACATTGATAATCAAAACTATTTACTGAATCAGATACAGTACCTTGGAAAGTAACTATGGACCAGTTAATACATGTAATTTTTTGGGTTCTTTCAAAGTGTTTTCCTTCCCGAATGCTCAGAAATGCAAGGTCCCCAGCACCAGTTGTACTGACCTCTGGCATTAATTGCTGTTCTTGTTTCCATCTGCAGGAGCTAAAACTCTAATGTCACACTGCAGTAAACATAGGTCAATCATCTTCATCGCCTGCATAGCAGACGCTTTTTTAGCCAAACGCCGAGCGGGAGAGATGGAAGCGCGAGACACGAGCGCGGAACATGAGACGACAGGAAGAGGAAAATAAGTGCCTGTTGCCACTGAATTTGTTCTTCCAATTGATCGTCTGGTGATCAGAAAACGCTGATTGGTTAATTCATACCATGTGATACTGATGTGAGAAAAGATGTACACCACAAATAACAAACATGGTGCACGGTGTACTGTGAGTTTTCGACAAAGCTATCAAGCTTACGCTTGATTTCTTCCTGTCGAAAATCTCAAGAAGGAAAAGAAAAGATGTATTGTGGCGTTGGTAGAAAGGAGGGATGTGTTGGCTTGGTTGCCTACCGGTTTTGGTAAATTAAAAGTTTAATTTACCAGTTTTACTCAAAAATCTTCGAGCCATTTGCTCATTGGCAATAACTATAGAGCAAGTCCAAGAGTTGAAAGAAATGTCATGCACCTTACAACCACCATGCTGAAGGATCACTGTTTCTTTAAGTTAAATAGGCTGACGACTTCACTCTCATTGAAAGACAGGAGGCAACACCAAGCGCTATTTTGTTGTACTCCACAGCGGTTTATGATCCAACGCCTTGGCCGATATCCTATCCACAGTATTCTTTATGGCACCTTGTAAAGCGGAGTAAAAGAAAAGCAGGGTAAACTCAGCAATCAGTGCTGTTGTTTAGCAAATTCTTTGAATTATCAAACTTTCCACACTCAATGGAAATGTTTACCCTTAAATTAAAACACCTCATGTACAAGCACTTCTGTTTCCATCAAATTCATTATCATAAACAATACACTCTTGTAATTGCTTTCTGCCGCTTGTAGAAGTAAGCTTATTCTGTCTGCCAGCAATGCTCGCAAAAATCGCAAAAATCTCCTGTTAGTAACAACTAAATGCGCAAGAAATCTACTGATGCATGTGAGTTTCCTGCATAGGATTGAACGCTGTTTCATTGGTCAATTCAAAACTACTGTAACTGTCAGTCGAATTTTGTGGTTGTTTCAGGGGGTGGAAGGGCATGAACAATAGACTGGTGACAAGTGCTTCTTTTTCTCTTCCCCTTTAATTGTCTTGCGCTCCATCTCTCTTGCTTAGCGCTGGGCTAAATAAGCGCTTGTTATGCAAGCTATCATCTTCATCGACCAGTGTGCTTAAATTTAATCAAAGACATTCTTTTCCCATTTTGTTGGCTGATGTGTTTTGTTTTGTTTTTTTTTTCTGTCACACTAGGCTGCCTGAACAAGGAAAAAAAATTATCTGGCGAAGTTTTGCTCATGTTTTTATCTGAACTTGCTGAAACATTATGGCTAAATAAGCGCCTGTTATGCAGGCTATCATCTTCATCGACCAGTGTGCTTAAATTTAAACCAAGACATTCTTTTTCCATTTTGTTGGCTGATATGTTTTTTTTTTTTTTTTTTTTTTTGTCACACTAGGCTGCCTGAACAAGGGAAAAAAAATTACCTGGCGAAGTTTTGCTCATGTTTTTATCTGAACTTGCTGAAACATTATGGTTACATTTAAGAAGAAAATGAAGGCCTCCATATTTCTCAGAGTAATAATTTGATGCGGCCTTCCAGGCATCACCCAAATTACTTAGTAGTCTACCAATCCAAGCAAGCTGTGGATATTTTACCAAATTTATAAAATTGACAGGAACATACAGTCCATCCGAAATTGCGACACGTAAAGGTTTGAAATTTAGATGGGGGACATAAAGACCCCCTCCCCCCCTCTGGTGTGTACATGTACATTACCCAGAGGAGGTAGCAATTTGTACCGTAGGCAAGTCAAGCTCCTACAACTTTCAATCTGCATGACTTGTTGGTGGCATTTGCGAGACAATGAGTCATTGTCTTTCAAGACAATGTCACACAAAGAAAATTTACTGCAGTGAATGACAATAGATAAAACACGCAGAAGAAATGCGTTTTCTAACGCACTTTTTGAACCGCGTTAACACGAAAAACATGCACATGTTTTGCGTTTGGGTTGGCCTCTTATCTCTGAGCGGTACTGTACATGTAAGTCTTCAGTGAAGACCAATAAGAGTCATTTTTGATTAATATCTTTAAATGAGCCTCACAGTTGGCTTTAACTTATAGTGAGGATCAGTATACATGTATGAATTCTTTTACATATGAAATGTGACATTTACCAGTCATTTTTGCTGCTTTAATTATCCTCAATTGCACAAATTTATGAAATTGCTGTCATGGAGATAAAACTAACTGATGGTTTTGCTGATTTACAAATTAAACAACTATCAAAAAGCTCAAACAGTAAGGTAATTGCAGTGTTACAAGTCATTGGAGAGATTCTGTCAGCTACTGCTAAAACATTTAAGTTACTTCCATTGAGTTAAACTGACCTTCTCATTAGATTTCTGTAGTATTTGCCTTCCACTGCCAAACGGTTAAGTTTCTGCTGCACTTTTATACATTGTACATCTAGGGTTTTCTTTGCTAAGTGAACAAAAGGGAATGTTGTGATCTGCAAGTTGGACAATTTCCAGTTTGTTCTTGACTTAGAGATTAATATTAGGAACTGCTTTAAAAAGGTCCAGAATTTTTCTTTGCAATTCAACAAAAATTTAATTACTGTCAGTAATTCTCTGTTGTGGAGACTCAACAGCATGCAAAAGCTAAATATTGAGAGGTTTAAGTAGATTGTATAGAATAGTCTATATTATGTTAGTCATTTAATGATTACTGTAGTATCTTTAGGCTCTATATTTAACAAGGATATCACTAGAATAATGCTACTATTTAAAAGTGAAAACAGGATACCTGATTGTAGCAGCATCATTCCACTGTTGTAGCTAAATTGAAGCTACCTTGTCTACTCAGTACCTTATTAAACCAATGAGACTAGCTGGCACTTACAGTGTAAATGATACTTCTGAACTTGTCAGTGGAAGTTCATTCAACGATACTTTCGAACTTTTAAGAGTTTATTGCATTGCTGCAGGTAATTCAGTTTCATTGACATGTCTAGCTTACCAACCGTTTGCAAGGCATACAACTTAATACATAAGCCATGTCACAACTATGTCATTAAGCATGATGGTGCCACATGTGCACACTACAGTGTATACATGTATGTTTTTGTTTAATAGACTTTGTGGGTTTGAAGATAACTGTTTACAGTTCACCTGAATATTTATCAGATCATTAAACTGGTTAAATACATGAGACTAGCTGGCACTTACAGTGTTAATGGTACTTCTGAACTTGTCAGTGGAAGTTCATTCAACGATACTTTTTAACTTGTAAGAGTTTATTGCATTGCTGCAGATAATTTCATTGACATGTCTAGCTTACCAACCGTTTGCAAGGCATACAACTTTACATATTAATTAAGCCATGTCACAACTATGTCATTAAGCATGATGGTGCCACATGTGCACACTACAGTGTATACATGTATGTTTTTGTTTTAGATTTTGTGGGTTTGAAGATAACTGTTTACAGTTCACCTGAATATTTATCAGATCATAACTGGTTAAATACATGTAGTTAGTAAGACTAATTTTCCCTAATACATGTATTTATGACAGGCGCATCTTGTCCATACTCAGTTTGAGTTGAAATATAAATTTTGTTAGGCTGGCTGGAACCTTCAAAGTTGATCATCAACTGTACTGTACACTGAAAGAACACTAAACAGACTTTTGATTGAGATGAAAATGTAATGTAGAACTTTTAAAGAACATGCTACATGTGTATTTACCTGTATGTGCATGTATTAACAGTTAGCATAATTATTGCTGGGGAGCAGGGAATAGGCGAGTTTCGAATTGTGGGAAAACAAAAGAACAGAGTCGAGGTTCAGGGGAATAATTTGCATCAAATGTTCCTTTGTTTTTGACAAAGGAGATGCAAATTATTACTCGGGCTGCGCGCGTCTCGCGCGTCGCACGGGTCTAAGATTACCGACGGTTCTTCTTTTTCGTCGTCGAGTATCATCGACAAAGTGCACTTCCGACGTTTCTGCGCAAGCGCTAACTATTTTTAACAGAGTGATGCCTGTTGTCATGTATCGGAAAATGTCGATTCACCTTGTGTCTTTTGAAGTCTGAACAAACAATATGTTAAGAGAAGTGTCTATGCGAATGATTCCAAGTTCAACGGCAAGAAGAAAGCTTTTAACATGAGTAAACTTAACTCCAGATGGACTGCCGTGTTTCCTCGTGTCTGCTTCAGTAGACTGCGAGTAGTCTCTCATTTTGGCGATGGATTGTGGGGCGGGCGAAAGACACGTGCGCGCGCGAAGTTGCGAGGAGACTCGACGCGAGGGGAGCGCCAAAAATTAGAGACTACAGACAAAGGTAGTTTGACCTTTCACTGCCGAGTGATTCGGAAGTATAAATCTCATATCAACAGCAAGAATGATACTTGTTGTCACGTATCGGAAAACGGCGATTCACCTTGTGTCTTTGAAGTCTGAACAACTAATATGTTAAGAGAAGTGTCTATACGAATGTTTGCAAGTTCAACAGCGAGAAGAAAGCTTTTAACATGACCAAAATTTAACTCCAGATGGACTGCCGTGTTCCCCGTATCCGCTCCATTGAGATGTACATTTTGTTGAATAACTTAAGTACGGGATATCACACACTCCTGAGACTTTGACAGGTAGTTAATTTACTATTTTCCCACAATATCTCAATTTCTGGACTTTAATTTATGAATGATAAGCGATTAGTTTTTACAAATGTACTAGCGGCTTGAAACTGTCCAGAAACGTTCATTTCTTGTGTTTCAAATGACCCTGGATTGACGTATTTGTAAACAGTTTCACTCTGCTAATTAATTTTCTTCTCACATTTCACCGAGACTCCATTCACACTTATGCGAAAAAATCCTACATCGTTCGACAAGCGTTTCCTTTCTCAAACAATTATCCATCGAAGCGAAAACAAGTGTGCTTAGTTTTTTTTTGGAATCAATACACTATTTTTATCACCTTGCATAACGATAAACCTCTGTGGCCTAAAGGTCATTGTTCCTGCCCGTGACGCAGCTAAACTGGGTTCGATGTCTTTTAGTGGTATACATCACGGGCTTTATTTTTCTGTTTCTCTTTTTCTTGTTCTTTTAGAACTATTTGTTACAAGTGTTATAATTATTGTTCTCAATGGTTGAGCTGTATTTTAGAGGAATATATGTTGATAGGGGTCTAAAGAAATAGACTCAACACAAGCTAAACAGAATGCGTCCAATGTAAGAAAGACAGACTTCCAGTTAGGGATACAATACTGTTTTTTGCAAGCCCGAGTTTAGGCTAAGTGTAGCCTCTTGTTCCCCTGAACCTCGACTCTGTTCTTTTGTTCTTCCACAATTCGAAACTAGCCTATTGGCACAGTGGTGAGAGCACTTGCCTTCCACCAAAGTGGCCAGGGTTAGAATCCTGCATGGATGATGCCATAAGTGGGCTGAGTTTGTGTTGGTTGTGCGACCCTGCTCAACGATTTTTCTCCAGGTACATACAGCTTATTTGAACTGGCTGTAGGCTCCGTGCTCCAAGAGCCTTGTGTCTATAATTATGCTTTCAGTTCAACCTTGTTTTGTTTTGTTTTGTTTTTTTCTATACCTTGCAAGAACAATTAGCTGGACAGTTGAATTGTTGTTGTTGTTGTTGTTGTTGTTATTATTATTATTATTATTATTATTATTATTATTTTATTGAATTTTAAATGTCAGCTTGGTTGTAATTCCTGTTGACTACCATTCTTGTTCCCAGTAACTGATGTAGTGTCTCCATGCATAGAGGTCAACAGCAGTCTTAGATTCAACAGTTAATTGTGAACTCACATGGACTCAGTGATAACATTTTGTGTTAAAAAATTGTGAACATTAAATAGTTCATTAATGTGGATGGAATTACTAGTAAGTAAAGGGACAAAAAACCACAACCATCTTTCATTCAACATTTTCATCAAAATTGTATTTTAAAGACTACTAAACTGGTGCTACTGAACTGTACAGTATATTTTGGAAAAAAAAAAAAGAATGAGATCAAGCGCCTCTATCCGACAGTTCACAGTTCACAGTTCACATTTTTACAGTGTATGTTTTTACAGTGTATATAGAGTGGTTAATACAAGTACCATGACTTGAATTTTGGCCAACGAGATAAGTAGCTCAAACACATCTAGGAAATCAATAACAAAGCTACATGTACAAGGATGACAATTGAGTTGGGAGTTGACTTGAAGTTTATTTATATATCACCCATTTTGTTTTTATTTCCTCTGGAAAAAATAAAATATAATATTTATAATTTTCAATATTTTTGCTTGTAGCAGTTACCCTTTCAAAGAATGTCAATGAGAATGTTCAAAAAACACTTTTTCTTTGTATGCTCCTTTGTGTGAGAGTTTGAATCAATTTTTTTGTTCGCAAAGCATTCACTTGATAAACTATTTTACCAGTGATATTGATGCTAGGCCAAAGTATTTCTCACTCTACCATCTCACTAATCTTCACTCTCATTGTTTCTCTGATCTTCAAAAGGGTGTTCTTTCATCCTGTTTTGGTTGAACCTGTTCATTAGTCTGAACACCCCATCAGGTTATTAATTTACACACGTTACAAATCTGTTGAACGTAACTGTACAGAAAATTTTATAACTTAAAATGGTGAAGGTACCCTCTTACTCATGTCTTGTCCGCAATTGTTATCTGTGTTGCTTAACTTGCATGACAAGGGAAGACAAGGGCGTTCTTTCATCCTGTTTTGGTTGAACCTGTTCATTAGTCTGAACACCCCATCAGCTTAATATACACACGTTACAAATCTGTTGAACGTAACTGTACAGAAAATTTTATAACTTAAAAATTAATGGTGAAGGTACCCTTTTACTCATGTCTTGTCCGCAATTGTTATCTGTGTTCCTTAACTTGCATAACAAGGGAAGACAAGGGCACCAGTCCCCAACGGCTTACTATACTACTGTCCAACAATAAGAAAAATCAAAGTGCATATTGGGCACTGATAAGTTAGTATCCTACATACATGTAGTCAGGCTCTGATTTAGTGAAATGACACTGGGCATGTGTTTTAAGAGTTGCAAATTTTGTTTGCAATTTTCATATAATTATAAAAACATAACTTGACTGGACCTTCAGTTGAGCATGTAACCACTTTGATGATCTTTGTCAATAAATGTACAGTGTTGAGCTGACTTTGCTTACCTTCAATTTTCATGGTAAAACTTGGGCATACTGGACAAAGTAATGATACAACTCCCTATTACAAGCTGCAAAGACAAAAAATCCCAGGCGGGACCAGTGAATTAATTAAACCCATGTTACTTTCTGACTGTCGTGTTGAAGGTCCTTTGTGAGACTTCTCTTGGGGTTTGTGGTCTAAACACGATGAATACATTTTGCTTACATTGGTTGGTCACTGACCAGTACTCCAATACATTACAGTACTTGCATGCTGTACAGAAGTATCTGCTGGTGAGGATACATTAATTCACATAAAAAATACATGTGTAAAACTGAGCCACTACAAGAGCAACTGGAATTCAAAACGAAAACTGGGGCTATACAGTTTACAGTGATAAATACACTTCAATCTATAAAAATGTCATGCTTTTTTAATATAAAAATAATGTGCTTCCATAAACTGTGCATCTAGACATCTAATGTATTATAAGGAACTTTCCTGAACATTTGAAAATTCCGGCGGGTTTCTTTTATAGGGAACAGGTCACGGGTCACAGGTCATTTTCCCGAGATTTATACCACAAGAGTGGCATTCAATTTTAAAATGTGACAACTAACCACTTAAACCTTACGGAGCTTAAGGAAGCCTGGCGGCGGACCCTAGGACGGCAAACCATGGCGAGGGGGAATGGGGCTAGAACGTCGTCCTGTGCACGAAAAGTTAAAGGTTTTTCTTCACTATGGCTTCTTTTAGGGATGCGAGAACTTGTTAACGGCCGCTGTGCGATGATTTGATTTCAGAAGACGAGCATTTTTATTTAGGTTTGTATTTATAGGGCTCGTTAACCGGGATTTTTCGGCACAAAATAACATCGTGCTTTTCAGTGCACTCCATGATATTTGACCCATGACAAATTGAAATTAAATGAAGTTAGCGAGATAAAACATCTCACAAATAATTAGAGCTTTTCATGTAAATAATCCTGTCAGCTTTGTTTTGAAAATTAGGTAAATTTCGGGGGAAAGCAGAGGCAAATGCAATGAAAAGAAAAGATATATTTGTACCCATTTTTAGCAACGGCGGGAACTTCGCTTTCAGCATTCTCCGTAGTCGTTGTCGCTGCGAATTTGCATTTTTGCACTGGAAAGAAATAAGAAAAAACCAATAGCTTTCGTCTGTGCGATCTCATATCGCTAGTTTAGAATATAATCCAGATTTGTCTCGGCGGAAAAGACACGGATTTCAAAAGTAAAATTGAAAAAGAAACTCGCGTTCTCGAGACACCGCCAAACTTGTGGGAATGGCTGCCGCGACGTTAGGTGGACGGCAAGAGCATTACGCAAATTGCGGTCATCAACAAGGCCATCTTGACTTCCGATTGATTGCCGTCCAGGGTTGCTTTAAGTCTGTAATAAAAGGTTTAAGTCACTCTAGTGGTACAATTCTCGGAAAAAATGACCTGTGACCCGTGACCTGTAACCCGTGACCTTTAACCCGTGACCTGTGACCCGTGAACTGTGACCCGGGACCTGCAAAAGAAACCCGCCGTGAAAATTCCTATAATTTTAGGTCTGACACAGTACAAATTGCACCTGTAAATGGCATGTTGACATTCTCAGTCTTTTTGGTGAGTTTTTAATTTTCATCAAAGCAAAAAGACCAAGATTTTAGCAGGCTGACCGTAGATGAAGTCAGAATAATTTAAACAAGAACATTATTTACTCAAATCCTTTCACTGCTAGCATACATTTTAAGTTGAGTTTTCATGATATGCCTTCTTACTGGTTTTTAAATTGAAAAATAGTGAAACAACAGTAATGGCGATTCAAATAAAACATGTATTAAGTGATACAGTTAGCCTGCATACAGGCTCTTCATTTGGGCAACACAGAGGGGATTTTTGCCGCAATTAATGGCGCACTGTCAAAAGGTACGGGATTGGGGCGAGCGAGGGAAAGGAAGAGGAAACGGAATCCATCGATTTAACAAGAGCAAAAACTTGAAACACCAGGCTTTTTCCAAAGGGGAAAAGGGGTGGTCTGGTGTCGCTTTGTCAGTCGATTGCGACTCTGTCTGTCGCTTGTTTCGTTACGGAAATTTGTCGCTGTCGCTAAGAAAGTAAAGAGGAATGGACAGTGAATTGTCGCTGTTGCAAACTGTCGCGCTGCATCAGCGACAGCGAAGTTTGACAGCGCATGCCCATAATAGAAAAGGAGAAAAATTTAATGGGGAAATGGATACTATAGTTTATTAGGAATAATTCCTTTAAGAGTTATTGACATCTTGCAATTGTTTTAAAGCCCTGGGAGATTCAAATTTTATTTTAAACTTTTGATCATAACGCATGGGTGTTTTTAAGTTTGGGTGGGCAAAAAAACTGGGGGGTGGGCTCCCCTTACTATGGCCCTACAGAGTGATTCAAATCCAGTCGTAATTCAATTAATTGGGTACCAGTTACATGTACTTTGAACTGATCCTACCGTATTCGCACATATAACAAAGAATGGCGATGGTAAATCCGTGACTTTGCGACACAGTTTCAATTTCAGATTAGTTTATTCTTTTTTGAACTATTTACAAACATTTCTACATTAAAGTACATTACATGGGTAGAGAGATAAGTCAGCAAACTAAATTACACAAGTGCTGAAAAGCAAATCTGCGCAGTGACCAAAGTAGCTTAAGCTTTCGAGTTGGTCACGGTGAGTCCACAGTTTCCACGAACCCGACGCACTCGTGAATGATCGCTTAAGAAGTCAAGACACCGAGACGGCTTCGCGCAGAATTTCGATAAAAGCTGCGAGATCCGTGAAATTTAACGAAATTTTTTTGCGAGACACTTATTTTTGGAGACACCATTCAACGCACCTGATACCTGAATGTTGCTGGGGCTAAATATTAAGCCTCGTTTATTTACGTTTGTGTCCAGTCACGGTCAGTGAGTGAAGCCAGTCCAAGATGGGAAGTAAAGCTTTGCAGGGTTCTTGAAAGCGCCTTCAACCAACCTCGAGTCCTGAAGTCAAGTATTTTGCTAGTGATCAGTTCCTGGTGAATTGTGGTTAGATCCAGTCCTTTGTGGGAGCAAACGGTGAAAATTTCCATTTTTAAGTTACGTCGTAAAATGGCCGTTTGCCCCCACAAAGGACTTGATCTACCTACAATTCACCAGGAACTGATCATTAACAAAATGGTGTATTGATATAACGGCAGTAAACTCGCTCCAAGACTACATGCATGAACGCACGCACAAACGAACGAAAGAACGAAGGAATTGGAATAACTTGAACTAAATAATTGCAACTTTAGGCGTAATGGAACCATGTATTGATCCATCCCTCATCCACTTTTTAATATTGTATAAATTAAACACTGATTGTATTTTAGCAGTAATTAATGCATTTTAGCTTTTCTTTCTTACCTAGTTGCACGGCTCTTGCGAAGAACTAGAATTGTAAATTTTTGAACAATAACTACCGTGATAAAATAAAGTTTGTCATCCATCCATCCATCAATCCATCCATCCATCAATCCATCCATCAATCCATCCATCCATGCTTTGGGCTTGGATATAGGAAAAGTATGACAGAAATGTTTTCTAACTTAGCAGAAAAAACCGTGATCTTTCAAAGGCTTATAACTGTTTCAGCTTACGGAATCCCCTCTGAAGCTCTGATATCGGTAAACCAAGTTTTAGCGGATAATATATACCTCTTACTAAACGAGTCCGAAGTCTGTACTGTAAGTTACGGACGGAGTTTTTTCCTGTTGATTTATGTCTCAAGCGCGAGGCGCGCGGGCCATGAATTAATGGGGAAAAACGAGGATCCGTAACTTACAGTACGAACCGAGAAAACGCGGTTAGTAAGATATTTATTGTATCTCTGAGGTTCATCCGGCGCGCGGGAAAGAAACCTTGTTGAAGTCTAGCGGGCCGTACTGTAGAATATGGCCCGCAAAATTGACGAATCATAGCGCGCGTACTAAATGAGATATGTAATAAATAATCCTAGGAAACTTGTCTTGGGACACTTTCCTAAATGCGCAAACAGAATACACCTTTGTCTAAATATTGTCATATGAAATTGGCCATGATAACTTTCTTCGTATTTGTATCCCCCTTCCCCGCCCCTCCTCCCACTGGGGAATGTTGATAGCCATTGAAACAATTGTACATCATCAAATGCTTCAGTGGATCAACATTACATTTTAGGAGGGTTAGAGAAAAGTGGGGTTAGTGACCAGATTTATTCTTTAGCGTGACTGTTTTGCGCAAATGTCCCAAACAGTCTGGCTGATGACGATTGACCGAATTCGGTGTTAAAACATAATTTAACATTTGATCGTTTCTGGGCACTTTACTGGGTTGCTTCTATCTTCTTTTCTCTATCTTCTTGATGTTTTATTTCCCTCAAAAAGAAATCTTAATAATATTCGCTAGAATTTTAAAATGACTAGTATTTACAAAAAAGATTTTAAGAATAAATAATATAAACCAACGTTTTCGCACTAAGCCATCTTCATCCTGAAGATAGCTTGGTGCGGAAAACGTTCGGTTTTTTACTTTTTAAAATCTTTTAGTCATAAAGAAACATTCCTTAAGTTTCCGGCCCTTTTTTGTAGAACACCTGAGAGGCGTGAAATGGTTTGAGGCTATTTTACGGCCTGAACAAATTACATTGTACGTTTTCAGTCGTACAAATCTGTGTCAATTTAAGAAGTGGCTTTTTTCCTTACTGTTTATTCTAGGATTTAGAACCAAATAAAGGCACCCTATTTAAGTGGTGGGATATTAAAGACAAAATACCAGTTTTCCGTGTAAACTGTCGTTTCCTATCCGTTCTCTCGTTTTGCTCACCATAGAGGCTAAAAAAAAAAGAAATGATTTGAGACAGCGTCACCGATTGTGTTATTACTTAAAATTCAGTAGACAACAACCATTGTTTACTTGACCACGTTTCTCGCCAACATTTCTCACTACCGGTATCGCGAGGTCACGGGTTCATTTTCTATTGTATAAGACCACCTTAAATTGCGATTAGTTGTTGTATTGACTTGTCGATTGGGTGTAAAATTTTGTTTTACTAACCTCAGGGTGACAAAAAGCAGGTAATCATGAGATACAAAGTTCGGTCTGACAAGAACAGTAGAACTAGGTTACATTTCCTGTCAACCTAAATGCTGTTCAGTTGTTAGCCGGTGCCCTGTTAGTGTACATCATGAAGCAATAGCTATCTTTCGTGATACTATATTTCAGGTCGCGTAGAATTAAATAAAACGGCAATAGCAATACACATAAAAGAGCAACAATCCTATGAGATTCAGAGTTATCATCCACTGCCAACTAAGATTGATATACCACGTATCGTATACTATATGCCTTGTTTAGTAAACTAACGGAACCAGAAGTGCGATTGACAACCATTGTCTAGCTAACACACAGGCAGTCATTTAAAAAAGACTGTAAAATTGCTAATGATTTACTAAGCCAATAATTTATCACTGTGCCATCAAACAAAGAAAGCGAAAGCTGATTTATTATTTTCTCGTTTGTAGGAACTTGACTGCCAACCAGCTGAGGGAACTGCCCAAAGGTGTTTTTGATAACAATACAGGGCTGAGATACCTGTAAGTGCATCTCCTTTTTACGCCTCCACAGCGATAAGGACTGTATGAGACTGAAACTCGAGGAAATGCATGAAGGCGGCATTGGACATTTCGGGACACTTGATAAATTTGTTTAGCAACAAGTATTTAGCCGTCTCTCACGAAAATTTCCAGTTGGTTATAAACTGATTTCGAGTCTCACGATTTATAAAGTCGTTTATTGAATGGTATGAGTTGTCATTCCATGAATTTTAGATGATAGTCATGACGACTTATTGATAATGAATTATACCAATTTTTTGACAAGTAATTAGGGTGTGTTTATAATCTTCAAATACCGTATTTCCTCGAGTAAGAGCCCACGCTCTAATAAGCACCCTCTCCCGAATAAGCGCCCTACTCCCTCGGCCAAAATGATCAGGGAGCTTTAGCAGCGACCACGGCGACGGCAACGAAAACGTTGTTTCAAAATCTAACTTTTCCTTTTTCTAACTCAATTTGTTTAACTTGAAAAATGCTGCACAACTCTTCAGGGACTATATTACATGTACTACGAACGGCGTTAAAATAAGGAAAAAGAAAGAAAAAAATTACCGTCATGCGCTCACGTTCAACAAAAAAACTAAAATTTGGTCATTTCACGTTGTTGTTTTGCAGGGGACAGCAAAGAAATGTACTAAAATGTAAAACGCACGATTATTTTTGCTAATTAAACCTATTGTTTTGTGGCGTTCTCGTTGCCGTTGCCGTCCTCATTAGGGAGCTTTAGCAACGACGACGGCGACGGCCCGTCCTCATTAGGGAGCTTTAGCAACGACGACGGCGACGGCAGCGAAAACGTCGTATCAAAATCTAATTTCTTGTTCTTGTAACGCTTTCGCAATTATTCCAATTTCTTTAACTTGGAAAATACTGGCGAACTATTCAGGGACTAATTTTCTTTTATGAACAGCGTTAAAGTAAGGAAAAAGAAAGAAAACTTTACAGTCACGCGCTCACGTTCTCGAGAAAACATAAAATTTAGTCATTTCACGTTGTTGTTTTGCAGTGAACGGCCAAGAAATGTACTAAAATGTAAAACGCACGTGCACAGCGATTGTTTTTGCTAATTAAACCCATTGTTTTGTGGCGTTCTCGTTGCCGTTGCCGTCCTCGTTGCTAAAGCTCGCTAATAAGTAAGCGCTTCTCTCGAATAAGCACCTCCTCCCCTCCCCGTTCCTTTCTTGAATGGTAGGGATATACAAGGAAAACCTGTTCCTATTTTCACTTTATTTATAATCGTTTAAGCTTCAACTACACCGGCATCAGTAGACGTAGAAAAACAGTTTATTTTCCGTTAAGTCGCTTCCAGTTATTTCCACATCAATGTGCTTTTAGAATTCTTTTATTTGCACGATTCAAAATAAAGTTCCAGTTCGTTGAAAGAAAAAGATAATAGGGCCGTTTATACGAGAGAAAATAAGCCGCGGCTCACCCTGGTCGCGGCTTACATAAGACGCGAAAGGAACCATTTATACGAGTTAAAAACTGCTAGGCCAGGATAAGCCGCAGCTTGAGAAAGACGTGAACGTAGATTTTGTACCATTTATACGTGGAGTTCGCGGCCAAGGTAAGCCGCGGCCAGAGCAACCGCGGCTTATTTTCTCTCGTATAAACGGCCCTAATAAGCGCCCTCCTTAGAATACCCCCCCCCCCCCACACACACACACACACACACACACACACACACACACACTTTTATAGCCGAAATTTTAAATAAGTGCCCGTGTGCTTATTCGAGGAATACGGTAAATCAGCAGCTGCAGCCGATGTTTCCGTACATAAGCTGCTATGGCACCCTTTTCCCAGACGGGATACTCATGTTATCGCTTTTTGGTATTTTCTACTTCTCTCCGAATTCGTGAAGAGCAAGTTAGGTTTGGTTCAAGAGATATATCTTGTTTTCCTTCGTTGTTAAGTTTGCCGATATTGTTCATATAGATTCGTCACGTACCGGGAAAAAAAAACAAAAGCAAGCAAACAAACAAACAAAAATGTGGCAGGACATTTTGGTTTTGTGTGTCACTCTTCCTTCCATTTCTCTGTTGTGCTAAGGAATCTTACTGGAAATAATTTTTAATCCCATTCACATCAGTATTCGGCGAATATCTACCGGGTTTACCTTCATGAGCCAAAACTGGATGTTTGCATTTGAGCAGTCTGAGTGTAGCCGGAAGGCATTATTCTTTTCTCAAGTAATGAGCCAAAGGACAGCCTGTAATAAAATTAGTTCCAAAACATATGTTGAACTGTAATAAATCCTTTAAAAGGCTTTGCATGATTAGTCACTCTTGGTAGAGAAAGTAAACATGGTGGGAAATACCAACTAGCAATGGAAGTAGCACTGCGCATCAAATCTCGGCCTCTGACCACAGGGCATTTAAATCCAGAATCTCACCAAAATGTAAAAAAACATTCTGCAGACATTCACTTTTGGAATACCGTCGGGCGAAGCCTAAAATGACACGTCTAACAAAATCCCCAATTTGTTTGGAGGGGGTAGGGGTTGGGAGTTCCACTGTCTGTGCTGTGGCATTCATCAACAACAACTATTTAACAATTATCCTGCGAAATAGCGCGGAATATCGTCTGATACTTAGCCGATGAGGCGATTGGCCGAGTTCGCTAAAATCAGGCGATATTCCGCAAGATTGAGCAGGATAATTGTTTTATTATTTAACAAATTAATGACAAAGCACAATTAACAACATTTCTCTACATGTTTATTGCAAAAAAGCTGCAAAATCCGCCAGTTTTCTCCGCGACGCAGAAAATTACGTATATCGCAGGATATTTGTTGAGTGCGCGCTACGAATATTGAGCGCGCTATCACCATATTTGGACAAGCGGTCGGAAATTTTAAAATCTTGCGCTCCGGCTGCTCAAAGGTGAATCGTACTTTGCTAATAACCTCCGAGTTAACCAATCAGAACGCGCGAAAAGCATTCACTTGTGTGGTATATACTAATAAACAAGAATTGGACGAGGTTGAGCAAAATATCGTGATTTGTTAGGGGGCGAGCAGTTCAATTATTCAGCTGAGGAAAAAAATTGATCTGCGAGACACGGGCAAATCATGATATTTTGCAAAAACCGAGTTAAAAAATAGTTTTATCTTTCGATTGCCGAGCTTGTGTTTCATAATTATAATCGGGAAGCGTGAAACGGTTTGCGATTTTTCACTGAATTTGAAGAGCTTGGACGCGTGGACTCAACTACGTATGAGCAGAATATTATTTACAGCAAATCACAGTAGGACGGTGCTGCGCACTTTTGACAAGGTTTAGTTAAAAGTGTCTCACAAACTATTTCTGTCCAGTATTTCCTTTTCAAACCTCTCGAGTCTCGACTATCAGTTGACAGCAACAGTATGGAGAGAGACTTAAGAGCGGATGTCTGTAAATATCGACCAGAGGTAGGAATTATAGAAATTTCGGAAAATCCGAAAAAAACTCTGTGGACTACCCTAGGTATTCTATTAATGAAAATATAAATTTTACTTTCATCGGATGAATATTTTGGTCATATGGATGGTGTCAAGTTCGGGCGCTTTGTAATCTCTGCCAGATCGCTTTTTCGAGGCCCTAGACCGGGCTACGGAAAGAGTTCGATTTGAATCTAATTGAATATCATTCAAGCCACAAAGCCTCTTATTACATTTAAGAGGTTTGAACACGCATTTTGAGTGGTCGTGCCCTTGAATGGGTTGCAACTTGAATATTTTACAGATTTTTGAATATTTACAAAATTTTGAGGATTTCGCGAGAGGAAAATTTTGTCGAAATTCGAAAGCCAAAAATCACACCCGGTACCTAATTTCAAACAACAAAAACCATTCTACATTAAAGAGCAATCTCAAAGCTTTCAACATATGTTTTTGAAACTTTGGGCAACATATGAAATGAATTTTTGGGAACGCGAAATTCACGTAGCACTTGAGTGAAATTTGACCCTTCTGACTTGACAGTTTTGAGGGTAAACGCACATTTTATGTAAACCCATTTGTTACTGCTGCATTTAAAAGGCTTTCGGAAAGTCAAGGTCGCCAAATTCACTCCGCAGTACCTGCTGAGAACAAACAAAGTTACGAGAGGAAGCTGTCATGAAGCCACGCTCAAATTCCTATCTTGTGCTTAGCAGTTCATACAGGTAGTTTCCGCTGTGCATTCTGTTAGCACGCACAGTACTTTCTCGCGGCAAAGAGTCCTCAAGGCGATTGTTTGGAGACTTTTCCAAGCTTCCTCATATTTATTCCTAGTTGTGTTTCTCCTTGCCTGCCGCGCTCGCTGAGCATAAATTAGCTCTTATTCTACCGTGAAGGACGATCGAGTCGCTAGAATGGCAAACATGCATGCATTCCCTTTTTGACATCGGTTCGTTAGACCGCCATCGCCAGGAATTTTGAAATTATAGGCCCCCGGTTTCAGAACGACAAACATTTTCGTCCAACATCGTGTTGGAAGAAGGTGTTTGACCCTTTGCCGCCTCTCTCAACTTGGCATCGAAAGGGTTTTCCATGTTTGATAGAAATCAAACTTTCTCAGCCAACATTTCGCGTAACGTAGGTTTAAAAGTCGGTTTGATCTTTTAGCCACGTCTGCCAACAAGGCTGGCGCGAGAAGGAAAAGCAACAAATTCAAACAGATAACGTAATTACAGCGATTATTGTCAAACTCACTTGTCTAATATTTGGTTTAACATTGTTTCTCCATTTTAATAGGCATCTAACATTGTTTTTAGGGAACATGATGTTGGACGAAAATGTTTGATCGTTCAGCCGGGGCTTAAGACTGTATTTCGTGCATTTGAAGGTAGTCTGATCCGAAATCAGGCAGCCAAAATCAAACGTTAAAACATGAATATTTCTCAAACTCTTTATATTGCCAAATGGATTTTTTGTAATTGAAACCGGGTGTCGCCAGTTATTTCAAGGGAACGGCAATCATACAGCACGCAAATAGAGGCGGAAAACGGATACTTTTCTTGATTAAAATCGTATTTACCTTTCCGCTAGCATGCTTCATATAAAATGTCAAAAATGGGCTGGTCAAAAGAGGTCAAAAATTACTTATATCGTTCCGTTTGCTGCTGAACCTGTAATGGCGTGTCAAGCTGAAGCCTATTGCCTGCTTGCTTGTTTCTTCTTTTAGGAGTCAGTAGCAATTTATTACAGTTGTTGACTTTCTGAGAATGCTAGGATCCCTTTCATCGGCGTTAATCTCATAAAGAACGGAATAAAACTTGAGACTCAAGTCTACAGAAAGGCAGCAAACATTTGTTTACTCTTGCGTTTTTAAGAGTCATTCTAATAAACGTTACAAGGACTCTGTTAAAGACAATTTTACGTCGCGCTTATGCGTCGTCTTTTACAGCAGAGGCTTTCATGCAGAATGTGACAAATAACGCTCTATTTTCAGTCGTCTCGATTACCCTAGGGCTGTTATTGAATCTGCATTTTCAATTGTTCTCGTCGAGGCAATTCAGGTCCTTCAGCGAACGTCAGTAACGGAAAGAGATACCACCATAGTTAGAATTGTATCGTAAGATCAAGTTTTTGCCAATGCTGTTCGGGGGCATTTGCGCGATCTTAGTTATAAGGTTGGCCGTAGTGTGCAGCCAGTTTTTGTCAGTAGAAAGTTAGAGCAAGACTTTAGGCCAAAGGAAGTCAAGCCGTCTCTTGTTAACCAGCTGTGAGTTGTTTATAATTTTTCATGTGTGATCTGTGCGATGCCGATTATGTCGGACGTTACACAACCGAACCTTTTCCAACACGTTGCCTAGCACAAGTTTTCGGCAATTGGCAAACATCTCATTGAAGCGCACGGTGGCAGCGTCTTTTGAATAAAAGCCTTTTAAAGATTCTTAAGAAAAGCCAAAGCAAGTTTGATTGTTTAGTGTTTGAAATGCTTTTATCAAGAAACGCAAACCTAATCTAAACGTGCAAACGGACTCCATACATGCTAAACGTTTTGTTTAGTTCAAAGTTATTTATTTCTGCTACATTTGTTAAGGCCGCGCAGGGCACTTAAACTCATTACGTATGTAATTACGTGATTACGTATGAGCCGTGCGACTGATTCCGACGATACACGGAATATTTGTGAGGAGAGTTTTACTTCCCAAATTTATTCTAAATTTATTCAATACATTATGTGTTCGGCGTATTGCTAATTGCACGTGTGATTGAAATCTCGAAGTATGAACTTCTTGTATATATATTTTTTAATACATTAGCGGACTCGTGTGATCTTCGGAGAAGGAAAATACTGCAATTTTTGTGTCCGAGTTTTCGTCACGGATATAGAACTTCAGTAACTGATACACTGGGGAGATCAACTTAGTATGCTATACTGTAATGTGACAGAAGCAAAATTGCAAAACAAACTTTGCAAAGAAGATCAGACGCCTCAAAGTATAAGTTTCACAGTTTTAATCCTATGGAAGCCAACAACTTTCAACGAGTCTTGAAAATGAGATACTGCGTCCGGCGGCATGCTCCTCCACGATATGAGCTCCCTCATGAACCTAAGACTAAATATAACGAATAAATATGCGGCGAAATCATACTGAAACATAATTAGGATAAAAAGCAAGCAAAACAAAACAGGCAAAAAGAGGCAAAAAACAAGTATTATTTACAAGTGGTGATTCAGCTAAGAAGAAATGTTGATATTTAATTAAGGGGGCTTTATACCTGGATGTTGATGAAATCAGAAGAGATTTGATGAAGAAATTAAAAAAGCGAAAATAAGGCATACACAAACACTCAGACAGTCCGCTACAACACGGGTACATGTCAGGTTGAGGACGAACTGTTTGGTGTTTGTCCATCATTGTTAACCTCCAAATTTAATTTTAATCACCTTAAAATTGTCATTTTTTTCACCATCCCTTACCATCACTCTTCCCTCCCACCTTCTCTTCTTCCTCTCAAACACTGTAAAAATCACCCAAAAATTCTGAGATATGGGGTTATGTGCTACAAAACTATGGAGGGCTTTTTGGATGGCATGAAATCTCGAGAAGATAATAAGGTTTAAAGGTAAAAAAGTGACAAAAATGTAGCATTCAGGTATATTGACTCCTTAATGAATTGAAAAATTTAGGACCCTGAAATCTTCTACCAAAAAGTCTTTATTTGTTCTTGCAGGAAATAAGAAGAAAGTATTTGAATTTCTGGTATTAAAGCAATGCACTTGATTTGTCATTAAAAACATTACTTTGAGTACATTAGTATATCACGTTAATAATTATCCGGGTTTTGGAATAGGTGGATTAGGTGAAAATGGATTAAGTGGATTAGGTGCCTAGTCAATGACGTCACAATATGTCTTCAGTTTCACATTCGCAGTTGATGGCTGGAATATAAAAATTGTAAAACAAGTTCAAATCCCTCAAGGCTTTTGCAGTGGTATTGGGTCTTCCTTCTTTTGGCTTCCAGCTGTATCCCAAATAGTCTTCCAGCAATTTAATAGTATCGACATAGCAGGGGGTCGCATAACGGACATAAAATTAGCCTGTTCCAGGCGTTCAGATGGTAAACGGAGCGCGATAGTACCGGCAGAGAGAGGCGAAAATAAAGCGGCGAAAAATGGAGGGGGGCTTGAGACGGGAGGTGGGAAGGAACGCCCGTAAAACTTTCTTTATTAAAAAAGGTCTTACCGCCTACTTGATCACCTGATTGACAACCCAACACCACAAACCACCCCAGCGTGAAAGGTGAAATGTCAATTTTCAACGTACGCGCTCCCAAGAAAAAGATATTCAGATCTGGCAAGCTGCAAATAGCCGCGGAAAGGCCTTCTTTCAGCAGAGTGTGGTAGCTCTTCTTGTTACAGGTTATCCCGAGGCCGATTTGGACGTAAACACCGCACAAAGCGTTCAAGCCACATGAGAAATAAACCGACCAACAATAGATATCAGAGATATATCGAATGAGGTCACACTCAGGCTACGGTTGGATGATTACAATATTCAAATTAATTTGAAAGTTTGATACTTATAAATATATATATCTAATGCAGTCGGTTCGTAATTAATAAAAATTATTCTCGAATGATAGGCGACACTCGCTGAGTATTTTGAACCGTAAAGTGCTGAGGAAACAAAGTTATCCGCGTGTCTCCTTCCTGTAGCTTTTTTTTTTTTTTTCCATTCTTTTGACAAAGAGCTCTCAGGGATTTTCGTACACGATTTCACAACTTCTACCCTTTGCTGGGAGGATCACGAAAACGTCTCTCCCAGCGACAAGATTCTGCAAGCAATCTACCTGCTCTTCCCAAAGCGAAACAATGTGTGGAAAGTTCTTCAGCACGTTGTTTACTACCATTTGGAACTTTGCGTGAGATGTTTTACCTGATCCGCCATGATCGCGCTTTGTGTTGACAGCAACTGTCAAAATTGACCAATCAGAGGGTATACCAAATTCCGGTATACCGGAAAGACCTTTTTACTTGGGCTTCCCAAAGGGAGACCAAGGTTAAAAATGCCCTACGTTATTTTTTTCTGCGTTCAGTCACAAATCGCCGTCTGGGTCCTAAAACGCATGCGTCCCTTCTTATTGTCTCTGCGCATGCGCATGATTAGAGAACACGCACATGGTTAAAGAAAAAATGGTGGATTTATATCAAGCGTCGTCCTTGAAAGTGAAGGACGAACACTATGATTTCTTCTCCGCTCAAACCATATACAAATGCACACACCGTTTGCCGTAGACCCAAATTAAACCTTTATTAGTTTCCAAAATTTCTTACTTAATTGGTCAGTGTAAAACGCGGACTACAGACAGGGCATAAACAACGGATAGAGGATAAAATTTAGACCAGGAATATACAATCCTTACAAGCTTGTACTATGCTAGAGCTGTAAAATAATCGACAAAAACAACTTTCTGGCGTTTGCAGCTGGATATGTCAGGAAAGACGCCCAAGTTTAAGCAGATATGCGTCTTGTTAAAGAAAGTTTTACAGGCGTTCCTTCCTGGCTCCGATCCCAAGCCCCTCTGCATTTTTCGCCGCTTTATTTTCGCCTCTCTCTGCCGGTACTATCGCCCTCCGTTTACTATTCTGAACGCCTGGAACAGCCTAACATAAAATGAAAACAGTTCATTAAATTAGGTTTCATTTCAAACTACACAACAAGCGTGCTAGGACGCAAGTACTATAGTTACTTTGCTTTTACCTTTTTTTGTAATAACTTACTTTCTTTTTAATCGCCGGTGTCTAGTAAACGGACTTTGGCGGCCCGTGGGACCTAATCAGGCATATCTCCTACTCTCTGTATTTTGCAATCGAAAAGTGGCCAAAAAGCTATCCTATTAAAAGCTCCATCAAAAATCAATAATTTGGGGAGCTTAGAAGTGAATTCAGAGATTCGATTGAAATCTTGCAGCAATCAGTCACCTGTGAAATGCTTTGACTGTAAAATGGCTACTCAGTGGTGTAAACGGTACTGGTGTCGTCCGAAAAGAAACTAAAACAAATAGGAAAAACCGAACTGAACCACGTCGGATCCCAGATCCGAAAACCCGCTTGTATTTTGGCCGAAACCCGAGAACCGAACGCTAATAAAAGCACAAACCGCAAACCGTAACAGACACCAAACCACCGAAAAACCGAAGTTTTTTGGTGCAAAAACCGAAAAACCGACCTAAAAAATGGCCAAAATCGAAAAACCGAAAACCCCAACGCCACCCCCCCCACCCTCTGTATTCTGTAGTTGCTCCAAGTAACATATCAAAAACGAGTGCGAGTGTTTCATCAGGGGTTCCCAACACCCAGAGACAAATGGCACCCTCATGAAAACCGAAGAACGAGGTTTTGATATGGCTTCTCAAACAGGCATAAAAATACAATGTTATATGGCAAATATATCCTCAGTACAATTAGAACCAATTGTTTTAAAAAGTAACAGCGCATACATTCTTTTGCATTTTCATGCACAACTCTTTGCCTGCATACATTTTGTGAGTTGTTTGTTTCGCGTCAGCAGTCATTCATTGTAGCTGACACATACAGTAGTCGCGGAGATGAACGAAGGAGCGAGTCGTTTTCGTCCGCTGTTCCAGCTTCCAAAAAATACAACAAATGGGCTTTGAACATGTTTAGACAATGGCAGTTGGCAAGAGAGACGAAAGTACCGATTTTAGATCATATCCTGGCGGTCTTTACAAACTGATTATGACTTGTCAGTACTGAAGGTGAATCCTGCAAATTGTGAAATATCGTAAATGGATGCCGTATCTCTTAACTGCTGGTTCACGAAGTTTACAAATCATGATGTAAAACTTTCTGTAAATGAAAAAAATTAACTAGCACTGTATAGCTAATAGTAAGTACTGCTCTTGTGTTTAATTTGCTTTGTTTTATACGTGAATCTTGATACCCAATAAAAGCCCAGATGAAAACCATGCTTGGTTTGGATATCTGATCCAAAACACGAGTGATTTCAACTGGGTTTTCATTGGGTATCAAACTCATGCTAGTGATGAATGTAGCCGCTTTTTATTGGCAATAGAAATTATGAATTTTTAATTAGTTTGAGAAGAACGGCGTGAACAATTGCCACTTGATCCTAGAATTACTGATTCGATACGATTTCAGTAAGCGTTGAAGATTTTGAAGATTTTAGCTCCGTATTGCAACAATACTGTAATGTAAAGAGGGACATGATTGCTGTGATGGAAAGCCTCGATGTTCTCGAGGAATAGCTACGAGAGTAATTGTTATTTTATTGTATGGCTCACAGAGCAAAGACGGAAAAACCATTTTCCAACTTGATAAATTGGGATTGACACACATCTGGCTAAGACAAACGAAGATCATAACCTAGAAAATGATCTTGCTTGCTAACAATTTAGGTCGACTTGCAGTGACTATTTCTTTCTCATTTTCTTTAACCATCGGTCTTGGTTTTAATACGAACTACAGTCGCTTGCCAGAAGTGTACGGGATGTCTTCACTGAAGGATTATATATGGTGCGCTGGGTCAGTTTCTCCACGGTCTTTGCTTTTGCCGACAATGATTTTATAGGAAAGTTGCATGGGCACGAATCAGTCTGGCGCTATCTCGATGGCATAAGAACGAAAGACAAACTGACGAAAGCCATTTTCTGAGGAAACAGACCTGAACAGCTCGCGTTCGCTTTCCCTTGTTGCGGTGAAATACTACATCGGAAAGCATTGTGCATTCATTTTCCGTTTGGCAATTGACTTACAGTAAATTGCAGCCACTTGTCAGGGCATACATAGCGCGAACAAAATTCAAAGGTTATTCTTCTTGTCCATCTTCAAAAGTAAAAGAGTGTTATTTTACATTCTTTTTGCGAAACGTAGGCCTCGATTGCGATCACAAAAAACGTGCTATTTTCATTTTCCGACCAAATATATACACTAGGGATGATACCTTAAAGGGCATATAGCATGTATTATATTCTATATGCGTTGTTTGGAAAACTAACTGGAACCAGCTCCATGATTACTTACACTGTTGTTTAACTGAGAAAATCATTTAACAAATGAGGACTCTGGAATTCGCATGTGATTACTTTAATCAATGTTACCAAAGAATTCACTATAAAAAGTGAAAACGGTTAATTAACACAGTGTTGTGACTATTCGTATGTAGGTACTTGAGTGAAAACCAGTTGATAGAGCTGCCCAGAGGTGTCTTTGATCACAATAAAAGGCTGTGGAGGCTGTAAGTGCTTCTTTTCAGTTCACTGACGATCACCATTATCGCGGTAAGAACGACATGGTGAAGACGCGCAGGAAACTGTGCAAATTTGGGGACAACTGATAGACATTTTTGACAAACCCACTTTAGCTTTCTCTTTTGGAAATTTACGTGTTGGTCATAAAATTTATTCGAGTGTGGTAAAGCTACATGTAATGTTGTTGGTTAATATAGTGTCGCTCCGAAAAGCTGCAAATGAGCGGATTAATTGCGGCTCTTGTCTAAATTTGTTGGTAGCTGTCAAACAATTCTTAGCATCTAATTGTGCAAAATCCAAAGTGGTTCAGTCAGCTTTGATCCAATCAGGTTAAAAATGCTCGTTTAAAAAATACTCTCAACAATCCTGCATGGTTCTTGCCATGTTTATTGGTTTCTACGAATTTCGCAGTATCTGCGTGCTTGCCATTTGGTGGAATATACAACTTAATAATTATACTACAATTTGTTCGAACACTTCTGGGTTTCAGTATTATAGGCATAATATCCTGTTTGTCAGTAATGTTTCCCTTTTTCGTGACAGTCTAGTGCATGCGCTAAACAATCAGAAATGATTAAAAACTTTCTATAACCACCATTATGAGTTGCCACACCAGAAGTGTCACCCTATATGGCATCGGTACGTGAATCACGATCTATTCATAGCCGTCATTGGCTCCTGGGTATTAGTATGTGTGAATCGCGAAATAGTTTTGATTTAACTTTCAAATGCCACCACTTGATCAATTATGACGAGCTGGTGAAGGTGCAAGTGCCACATCTTCTCATCTACCCTCAACGCTTTCTCTCGGAACGATTCATTGATGATGGTGACAGCAAAAGGTTTTGTATACATGAATTTGGCGAGAGAATAAAACACGCATAAAGAAGAAGGGTCATATGCTTCATAACTGGAGTCTTTTTGTCATGTATGGTGAAAACTCTCTATCGGAAGGTCAAGCGGCATCTCTGAATGAAACCGTCTGACCTCAGTTGACTCAAAATTTTAACCAGTTTTTATCATGCAACTTAATTCGCACTGTTATGGTCACGCCTTTTCCCGAAAAACGCTATGCGGAGAAAATAGAATATAGTAAAATTGTACAACAGGAAAAAGAAACTGAATTAACGCCCCTTTTTTTCGGGGAGATGAGTATAAAACACTGCTATCTTTTATTTCAAAATTTCAAGTCTCATGTCCATAAGGCCTTATAGTCTGCTAGCACTTCCTTTCTGGATAGTGGGGGAAAATAAGTAATGTTAGGAGACAAGTGAGCATAATTTGTACCGCCGGAGATATTCATTAAAATCTCACATTGTGAGGGAAATAAACCCTCTAAGCTTGTCAAGATTTTACAACCAGATACTGTATCAGAGATTCAAATGCAGTTTTGTTACCGCCAGAATACAGCTCAGGCAATTATACAAGGCGAAAATCATGTCATAGTTTCCTTAGAAATTACCAAGATAACGCTTTTGCTGACATCACATGCCACTGTCAGTGGAACCGCTGTTAGACCAACCCAAAAATCTCCGTTCGTTAGAAAAAAGTCTTTTTCGTTTACTAGACGTTTAAATAAAAGAGAACTCGTGATAATAAGGAATATGAATCAAAGAAGCGTGGCACTTGTATTACAATTTACGCACGACCAAGGCCTGATTCAGACACCGGAATTTTCATGAGCCGAACCTAATGCATTCAATTAACTACATAAAAAATTGGGCATCTGAATCAATTGAGAATGGCTATTTTAATTTGGATCGGCTCAGCCGTTGTTTTCACCTGGATGAGGCGGAAATTCCGACTCAGTGCAACGGCTTTGATTCAGACGCCGAACTTTTCAAGTGCCAAATCTCATGCATAAATTATTATGTTGGATATACTTAAGAAGTTTTCCTCAGAACTGGAAATGGAACTGGAACTGGAACTGTATAAGGAACGCCCGTGGAACGGAAAAGTAAGTTCTACGTCTGAATAAAAAAGAGAGATTTCGTTTATTTGTGTCGGTCCAAATTCGAACTAAGTTCGGCTGATGTAAAGATCGGTGTCTGAATCCGGCCTAAGTCTTTGTAGGGTCAGATTTACCTGTGCTATCTGTTCGGTTTATCCCAGACATAAAGTATCAAAAGCAAGTACTAGTTCTTCCTCTTCTGTACATCTTTCGTTTTTTTTTGTTTTTTTTTTTTCTCATTTGGCCGTTTTAACGATCGCAATTTTAATTGTAAACTATGGGCGTTGGATGGTTGGTTGCATAGTGTGTTTTGACTTTAAATGAAGTCCATTTTGTTTCTTAAGCTGATAACTTCACTGCATAATTTTCAAAACCTTTGAAACTCCCATCTGGAATGGAAAACAAAAGAGCTTAATGGGCCCGGTAATTCCGGGAGCTTCGAGAAACGGGCCCGAGATGCTTAAAAAAATTAAAAAGTGTGCGATCATCCGACTAAAACTTCCGTTGAATAACATATCATTTTCGCAAAGAGTCGAATTATTCCCTCGGTCCCCTTTAACTGATAGGAATTTTCCCTTTTGAGAGCCTCTGGGGTAGGTACCTTTTCCCTCTTCTTATTCCGCTTCTCCACCCTCGCCGCTAGTCTCACAACACTCTTTAAATCGAAAGGCTATTAAAGATTTTGACTGAATCGCGAAGACAGGTGCAAGTCAACATGAAGTGGAATTTGGTCATGGGAATATTTAACCCTCGGACATGTAAGGCGTGGTTGCTATGCGCCCTTCCCTCTTTTTTGTTTGTTTGTTTGTTTTTTATTTTTTCAAGATAATTTTTTCTGGAAGCCTGTCCATTTCAGAAACTCTTCATTTATTTTCGAGACGTGTTTTCTGTGAATTTGGTGAAAATCGCCTCATAGATATAAGAAGTATAAAATGACAAGTGAGGTGTGGTTTTACGGTTGATATGAACTGCGAATAAATTAAGTTGAATAAAATTAAGTTCAGTACACCTATTTATTATTTATTTTCCTTGTCTTAGTTTTCTATTTGCCTTTCAAGTTCCATAGCTACTGTTCTTTCGACATACAAGCCAAACTTGAAAAGTGAAAAATCTAAAAAAAATCCTCCCAGGTTGGAAGATGTCACATGGTCCCAGCGGCGCTATTCGCATACGTATCACATATTATTGACATCATTTAGTAGATGACACAACAGACTATCTATTAAAGTGGAAAGCTTTCTTATTTCGAAACAACGCAAGGGGATATTCTGCGGCTTGTTCGTTGTCAAAGCGTTTGTCATGGATGGTGAGTGACTACAGCTGCTCTGTTAGCAGCTGCGGGCTTCTCTTCGCTTCTGCTTTAGTGGCGTAAATAACTGCGACGATCGTTTACATCTTCTACCATTTTTATTCTTGGCTTCTACCTTCCTGCTCGATATATACTAGTTGTATCTCTCAATACAGCTGACGCTATCCAGTCATCGTGACGCGTACGCTTTGAAAACGTCAAATATGGCTCCCTGGAAAAACAAAATAGGTTTACGCGTTTAGATCTTTTCACAATTTTTATCGCTAACGACTGTCCCCTGCTAACAGAGGCCTGTTTTCCTTGTATTCAGCGTGCGAGAGAAACCTCTGCCATTGGTCGAAACGATCTGTGTTAAGCATGCGCCGCGGTTTCTTAGCGACCGAACCATGACGTGATGCTTTTAGTACATAATCGGTCAGCAAACAATAAAGGGAGCATGCCTTTTAAAACCTCGGTCCACGACCGCGGACGGCGGTTTAATCAAAGATCATTGCGACCCAAGGCAGAGGTATCTTTTCTCCCGCACGCTGAATACAAGGAAAAGAGGCCCCTCCTAGCAGGGAATAACGACTGCATTTTCGCCGGCTTACAATCCAGTGGGACGTCTTCCCCAGGGTTTTTAATCCGAGTTGGTTTTTTCTTTATTCTTGAGATATATTACTGCGGCCGTAATGAATTCTATTGTACAGATGACAAACAAATAGATAAATAAATAAATAAATAAAGATACGGACGGACGAACGAACGAACGAACGAACGGACGGACGGACGGATGGACGGACGGACGGACGGACGGACGGACGGGTGGGTGGATGGGTGGATGGATGGATGGATGGATGGATGGATGAATGAATGAATGAATAAATGAGCGAGCACGCTTTTAATAAATCTCACTCAGTACAGTCATTTTTTTTAACTGTTTACGCCCTTTACGTAATGAAGAAGTTTTGTGACCATAAAACTATCTGGCATTTTATAGAGTATTTACCAATCATAAGTCCCTTTAATGATTTGCTAACCTTTTATTTTTACTAAACGTCGCATTAGAATATAAACGTAAGTAAACTATTTTGGTTCTTTGAAATTCTAACAGGTCATGTTTCCACTCAACCTTACTATCGTATTTTCTCGATAAACGCCCTTGGCGTTTATTTAAAAAAATCGGCGATTTGGTCGCAGGTTTTATTTGAAACCCACGTTAAAAGGGGCCCGGCGTTTTAATGATGGAGTGCAAGAAAGATGACCTTCAAATAATAATAATAATAATAATAATAATAATAATAATAATAATAATAATAATAATAATAACAATAATAATAATAGTAATAATAATAATAATAGTAATAATAATAATAATAATAACAATAATAATGATAGTAATAATAATAACGATTTATTAGTAGTACTTCCACGAGGTGGCTCTTCGCCTACTAATTACAAATCTCAAATCAAATCAAATTAAATAAAATTAAACCAAATGTTGGTTTTTTAGGAGAGGGGAAAACCGGAGTACCCGTAGAAAAACCCCTCGGAGCAGAGTAGAGAACCAACAAACTCAGCCCACATATGACACCGAGTCCGGGAATCAAACCCGGGACACGGTGGAAGGCGAGTGCTCTCACCACTGCGCCAACCCTCTTCCCTATTACTGTTCAATGCGCGATTTCCTTCCAGAGAGGACGACTCATGAAACAAACAAACAAACGCTGGAGGGATCCAAAGACAGAGAGTACTATAATAAAGAAAGAAAGTGTGTCAGTAATACAACACGAAACGCGGACATTGATAATGTGTTTTATTTTGTTGTACAGCATCCATCCCAGTTATGTTACGCTGTTTCTTTCCCTTTGCACATTTATTCAGATTACCAAAGCAGCATGCCGTACTTAGTAGTTTGACGTAGCAGTGATATTCAAGATATTATTTTCACTTGTAATCTCATACCGCAAATGGGGACCTCGAGCAAACGCCGGGACCTCGTTCAAACGCCCCTAACGTTTATTTAGAAATTAGCAGTTTTGATCCGGCGTTTATAGGAGGCCGGCCTGTTATCGGGAAAATACGGTAAGCAAATAACTGATTATAACGTCTTTAAATAAGCCTTTTCAAATTAAATTGTAAATGGAAAGTTCAAGGAATTTCAACGAAGATACGTGACACTTGACTTGTAAAGTGTTTAAGTAGTCCTTGTTCAAGATGCCGCCATCCTTGACCATGCGTAGGTACCATCGGCAAAGCTAATTAATTAAGACTCTCATACAGTTTTGTATGATCTTTCAGCAGTAGTGTTTGATTTTCAACCTGGATCTTGGTAGACCGTTGAACCCATCGTCTATTTTGCATTTTCCCCACACTGAAATAGTATGGACGCTACTTGAAATGTGTCGCCATCTACAGCAGGCTCGTTAACTCTGCTAAAGGCCGTGCTGAGGACAAATTCATTTGACTTTCAGACATGAGTAAAATTGAGTTTACGTTTCCAAGAAATAAAGTGCGCAATAGTTTTATAAAATTCGTGTGTTCTTGCAAATCTGCATTACCACAATGTTATGTATGGTGGCCCACCGTTATCATGTCTTTTTTTAGCACAACATTTAAAAGACAAGAAATATAAGTGATAGAAACCGACGTTTCGGTGCATCTCGCGCCATTATCAAGGTTACATGATTTATAATAAAAAGCGATTTGTAAAAAGACTAAGTTGTATGGCGCGATATGCACCGAAACCTCGGTTTCTATCACTTATATTTCTTGTCTCATGTATTTCCAAATCATTTCTATAAAATTCTAAACTCGGCGTTATTTCCTACTACAAAATTTAATTTTTTTTGCAATATTTGTTTTAAAATTACATTTCATTTCTGATTTTAGGTTGCTTTGTCAAAGTCAGATTAAGTAGTTGAGATGTAAAAACAAAAATATCTAACTTAGTGGTCACAATATACAAACCAAGTTTAAGAAAAAAAAAATTCGAAGGGACCAGCGTTATCACTGGTACAACAACAACAACAACAACAAAAATGCGAACGTCCCAGCATCATCACTCCACGCGGTAAGAACTGGGACTGATTGTGATGATGATGATGATGATGATGATGATGATGATGATAACTTTATTTAATGAAGGTAAAAACACTTAACAGTTAAAACTAATAAACTAGTGTCCCTCATTATACTATACATGAAATGTAATAAATAAAATGTCTAATGACTAAAATACTAAAATAGAGTTTAAATTGAAAAATAGAGAAATGGTGAAGACCCGTAGTTGTGTAAGTAGTTGTGGCGCTTAAAGCGAAGGGTGAGTCAAGGGTAGTGTTTGTTGTTGTTTTCATTTTGTCCTGTTTGTAAATCAAGTTCAAGCCATGAAAAGGAGAAAACCTTCAGAAAAGGAATCGTGGGAAGATTTCGAGAAAGGAGTTGGGATGGAGCGTAACGCGGGGAGAGAAAGTAAGAAGGCAGGTATAAAAGTTCCAAACGACATCCTTGTGCAGAGGATGTCGTCTACATCATCGGGTAGATTGAAAAAGTATGAGCCACTGAATACGAGAGACTTTGTAGAGTTCGAAGACTATGAAGAACTTTCCGTTGCAAACATTAAAGAAGCGTGTGAAAAGTTCTACAATACACCGATTGCAAATATGGCGGCCCCTGCACGAAAGCGAGGCTTTTCGGTGGTAACGGTTGCTAAGGGCCTTTCCTTTGACGAAAGGAGAGTGTTCGCACTGAAATGCGACATTAACTCGATTGAAAAAGTAGTTTGCAAACGAAGTATTAGTCAAGGAAAGTCGTTTGTTTAATTCATTAAAGAATGCCGGATAATTGCTGCGTACCTTTGTGTTGCAAGACAGGATACAGAATTAATTCAGATGGCGGAAAGGTCACTTACCACGATCTTCCCCTAAAAGATCGCAAAAGGCTGAAGGTAACTGAACTAAAAACCATTCTTAATGGATCTTTCCTCAGTAAGGTCCGGTTGACGTTGAACGTTCTTTTCCATTAAATCATTACGTTTTTAGACTTGGCTGGCAAAAATCCGCAGAGTTCCCTCCAAGCATTTCAAGCTGACCAAGCGAACGAAAATATGCTCACTGCACTTCAAAGCTTCAGATTTTCGTCGCACTTTAAACGGCCGGCGCCGCCTTAAAGACGACGCTGTTCCAACCATATTTGCATGGTCGTCGGTAGTGTCTTCAAGAAAATCGCCTCGAAAAAGGCAAAATATTGTTGAGATGCCCTCGTCCTGTCCAACGATGGATAATTTGACGACTACTACTATGGAAAATTTGACAACTACTAACAACGACGACGGTAAAAGTCAAGACGACGAAATCGCCGATTTGAGAGCACAAATTAACCAACTACAGGAGGAAAATTTACGTCTCCGAGAAATCAACAACGATGTTGTGAAATCTCTCGATGACCGACTCAGAAACCAGTTCGGTATTCTTAAATTTAAAGAATCAGACTCAGACATAAACTTTTTTACTGGATTCCCAAATTATGAGACCCTCCTAGCCTGTTATAATTTTCTCAATCCTGGTAGCAACGGAGAAAACATTTCTTACGTTTCCAGCATAACGGATGAAGTAGACTTCACATGTTTTTCAAGTGTTGAGATCAAGGGAAATAAAGTTGGCAAGCGGCGAAAACTTAGTACGTTGGACGAATATTTCATGGTTCTTGTGAGGCTAAGGCTTGGTTTGTTTGAACGTGACTTAGCTGAGAGATTCAACGTGCACGTGTCTTCAGTCAACAGGATCTGCATTTCATGGATAGATTTTACGTACCTGAAATTTGGATACCTCAACATATGGCCAGAAAGAGGCAATAGATAAAGCAATGCCCCAATCATTTAAGGATAAGTTTCCCAAAACAAGGGTGATTATTGACGGAACTGAAATCAAGTGCCAAACTCCATCTTCACTGGTTCTACACAGTGAAACCTTTTCCTCCTACAAAAGCCACACAACTTTCAAGGGTCTTATTGGAATTTCCCCCAGTGGTCACATAACATTTATCTCGCAACTGTATCCTGGCAGCATTTCGGACAGGGAAATCACAGTTAGGTCCGGGTTCCTCAAGCTACCCTTTGCAGCTGGAGACATTGTTATGGCTGACAAGGGGTTCACTATTTCTGATCTTCTTGAGCCCATGGGCGTTGGCCTCAATATTCCCCCATTTGTTGGTTCAAGAAGTCAACACAACCCCTCTGAAGTTATTGCTACGCAAGAAATTGCGTCTGAAAGAATTCATGTTGAAAGAGCTATAAACAAAATTAAGAACTTCCAGATTTTTAATCAAGTAATTCCATTGTCCTTAGCTGGAAGTCTCAATCAAATGTGGACAGTTTCTGCTATTCTGACAAACCTCCAGAATCCAATTATATCTTAACTGCCAATATTAATTTCTAAATACCAAACTTACCATTCCTACTAAGTGAAATAGATATACACCTGTAAAATCATAAAATCATGTTACAGTTGCATACTTATATGACTTGGGAAGCAGGGGCCAGATTCATGAAGCCCCCTTAAGTTAAGATGGATCTTGAGTGTCCTTTTCTCACAATTGCCCATTGTTTTGATATCAATAGACTATTGTTAGAAAACAATACTTAGGATACATCTTAACTTAGGAGGGGTTTGTGAATCTGGCCTCTGCAGGTTCCAGTATTTTAGCAAGATGGGTTTCTTAACAACTCTTATAAAACATACCAATGCTTGTTAAGCCAAAAAGTTTTCCTTGTGTGTATGCAAATTTACTGATAATGAAGAAGCTGTCAGAATATAGGCATATTACACCAGTCCTGATTGTTGGCTTATTGTTTCATGTACTGAATGTAACATACATGTTGTAAGACTTGTTCCTTACTGAACTCCACCACAGTGAATAGGTACTATTACAGAATTATTTGAAGTTCAACTTCTGGTTATGTCACTAACCATGACAGTAACAGTTGATGTGCCAGTAGTTGCTGTACAGGTTGACATCACATTACATGCAGGGGCTGCTTTAGCCTTGAAGTATTTTGCAAAATGCTTAAAGAAAAACTGTTCCAATTTTAGGAGCATGCTTGCAAAAAAGTCTGTGTCAAAATAAATGCGCTCAATTATCATCCCTTTAAATGTGTATGTTATAAAGTCACACCATTTTGCCCCAGAAATACCCATTTGACCTTGAACCTGCCGATAGTATTTGTGGCTTTTCTTGAGCATTGGAAAGCCATCTATCATTTCAAGGTGGAACTGACTATCACCAGAGCATGCTGTTTGAGGGGTAACATTTCTGTGTTTATAGGGGCATTTAATTTCAAGAATCCCATAAGGGCTGTCCTCAGTCTCATCAATCACCTTGCCATCTGGAGAGCAACCAATGAATGGAAAGGAAGGGTTTACAATGAAACCTGAGGGAAAAACCTTGATGGGGTGGCCACTGTTTTTCATATAATTAGTATACTGTTGCAGAGCTACACTTTCGTGTTGAATACCATGCTTTAATGGCTCTGGTAAATTACCAGAACTGTTTGTGTTGTGGCCACTCACAAGTCTTTCTAGAAAAGCGTTTGTTACTGACTTTCGAACCAGAATATCACCAAATTGAGATGCGGTAATCCTTGGTCTTCTCTCCTTCCACCATCGGTCACTACTGCGCTGTGAAACAGTGTCCTTTTCAAGTGAGGTGGCATCATTTTCACTGAGTTCCAATGATTCTAGAAACTGTTGATGCTCTCTTGGGCACTGTGTAATTGTGAACAACGGGAGTACTAAAGACAGTGGAAAATGTGGGTAGTTTGCGAGCCGGGCAACATCATTCCGGCGCCCTCTTGAGAAATCAAGAGTGCATCGGACTTCAAAGTTGCCCTCAGTAGGTGCCAGCTGATAGCTGAGGTAGCCTCCTAAGGGTGCAGGTCCAACTTTGGTGGGCACCATTTCCGAGCCTGCTGTCATGTAGAGACTTAAACCAAACTTCCCATTGATTTCTTGCAAGTGACTTTTGAAGTTTTCTATCTCAGTTCTGTTAGGTATTATCTTGACTGCAGGATATAATGAACAAGAAATCCCGGAAGAACGTACATTTGGATTCGCAGTAGCTTGGTCTAACTTTGCCTTTTTAAAAACCATATCCATCAGTGGTTCTGAAGAAATTGTTTTTCCCCTTGGTTTGTGCCACTGTTGGGGAAGCGAAGTGCAAGCCAAGTCATCTGGGATTACCGTCATTTTGGTCATGAAAAAATGTGAAACTAGATACATCAACCCGATAGCATGGTTGCAAAACCCGAGAGTTCCAGCGACACAAGTGCAAGACGATCCTAGGACATCAAAATTTGGCTGCCTGGTAGAAATTGCAAATCTGAGTTTATGAGGTGGTTCACTTTTTCTCAGGCTTCTATAACAAAGTGCTCTTAAGTAAAATGTTTCGCTTTCAACATGACGATGAGCTATCACGTTGTGTAAATATCCTTCCATAAAGAAATTCACGCCTCGTTCAAACGGTTTCATAACCATGTAGTCCGGTGATTGCTGCGGAATATTTTTACCCGATGTGCGGATGTATTTTACTATTGAAGTGTATGTGAATGGTGGAAGGCCGTCCAAGCATTTATTCATGTCTTTCTCAGAAGGGCAAAATTTAAATTTTTCTTCGTTTGCTCTGATAAGTTCGGCGTCGCTTGTTTGCGTTCGAGAACATGCCGGCTGCGCTTGTGCGGTAGTTTTGTCTGCTGTAATTTTGTTTGCATGTAGGATTTCCTTTGCTCTAGAGTAGACAATGAAAGAAAAGGCATTTTAATGCTGTCGCCATCAGTATAAATCCATATAAATAGCACAATTAAAGTCCCAAGGCTTCACAGTTTAATAAAACAATTTCCTTTACCTCGCGACGAGCTGCGCTTTTACTGTCAAACCTTTCAGGCTCGCATTGTGGTCTTGAAGAAACTGTCTCAACTCGTTCACATGCAATTTGTCCAGTGGCCTAGCCATTACCTTTTAATTAAAACTTCAGTTTTCCTGAAAAGAACTCGGAGGACTTACAATTCAAGTGAATGTGGCGTAGAAAAATGAGAGTAAATCGGTCCTTAGCAACCGTTACCACCGAAAAGCCTCGCTTTCGCGCAGGAGCCGCCATAATTGCAATCGGTGTATGCCCCTCCTGGATCTTGCGACATTCTTGCTTCAGACAGAGGACCCTCGTGCACAAAACATGAGCAGATTAAGGGTCGTAAAGTATAATTTATTCGCTTTCTTCCACCTAAAGAAAATGCCGACCGCATCTTTACTCCTCAAGAAGTGGGAAGATTGAAGAAGCCTACTGACCGCGCTACGAAACCCGCCCCAGTTTCGCTATCACGCGCTAAACGAGGGAATATTCCAAGCAGTACAGTTTTTCCGAAATCATTATCTATTGCACACTTATTAAAGGCTGGAAAATTAGTAAAGCCGCTATAAAAATCTACTATGAATTTACCTCTTCATATTTTTGATATTGAACAAAGCAAGTGGAATGATGGTCTTCCAATAAAATTGATTTGAAAATAGAAGAGGAATCTTTCTCGAGCGGGACTTTGAGGAATGCTTTTAAAGCAACATGCAGCGACAGCCGATCTCAGTTCTCCGGTGATTGGGTATAGTTAAGAAATACAAGTCATGTCATTCAAAGCAGCACAGACATCTTAATATCGACAGTGGAAGACCATACTCGCAAACAAGTACAAATGCACGCGGTAGCAAGAAACATAATTGAAAGATTTACTATGAGAGTGCCTTGAAATTTCGGGGATTCCTTCCAGTATGGAAAAGTATTTTACTTTGTTCCGGATGATCTCCCTGTAACCGTTGAAGAGTTTGTACCTGGTGATATTTGTCAACAACGACAGTGCTTGCCTGCCGTCACCCGAGGAAGCTTGTGTTGAGGTCTACGCCAAAGAGCAGTACCTCGTGCACATCAGCTACGTCTTGGCAGAGCGGAAGATGACGTTGGTCGATATACAAGGTAATCTTGAAGGACAGACTTTTGCTGTGAGCGAAATGTATTGGTTAGAAGACTAAAAACTGTTTCTCCAGAGGCTGGTTATCCGTTATAATATTAGACTAGAACAGCATCGAATCATTCGCTTCTGACAAGGATCGCAATAGTCCCGTGATACGTTATCACGTGACAGGTTATTTGTTCAAAAAGTTGATAACCATTCAATAAATTCCGAAAACTGGGGTTTTCTATCAATTATCACTATTTCGTGCTTGATGTGTGCTTTATTTGCTCAAAAGTTGCTCAGAAAGGCAAAACTTGCTCGAGATTGCTAAAACCGTAAAAAACTACTCGAAAAGCCAAAAGTTGCTCAAAAGTCTGAGTTTCCGAGCACAATTGGGAGAGGCCTTCATATACCGGATAGCAATGGAAATCCAATTAAACATCTCCTTGAACGTTCTAGAATATTCAACACAATAAATAGATGACATCAAGCGAAACTCCCAGTCCACGATCACATCAAGTACATATTTACACATCCTCGGGGACCCAGGGGCAGATAGTCGGGACGGGACAAAGATTCGGGACGAGCGAAAGATTACAAGACAGTCGGTAGAGACCCTGGGAACATTTCTTTATCGGACTCGTTCCAGAAGCTATTGAAATCCAGCTTTGTGATTAGGCGGAAATTTTCTGGCAAGGAATTTTTTTCTGCCCAATCGGCGATCAGCTTATATATTGCACTCCTTTCGTGACTCCTTACACCAACAAGTAAGCGGTCAATCTGCCGTCGACCATATTCTTAGTGGTTCCACTTGTCTCGTTCGTTCGACAGATTTATCCTACGAGGAACATTTTGGCGGCAAGGGACCCACAAAACCCAGAAATCCACAAATTAAAGTTGAATTCAAGCAACAATCACTTGTAAGGAACTAGAAAAATCAAGATGAAGACCGACCGCAGGCATCCTAAACTTCACGCGAACAACAGCATGTAACTCGGTCTCTTTCTCTGGTTAGGATCATTGTTGTTTGGTTTGGGCTTTTTTCTCTGGTTTACGTACGGGCAGTGGGCCGCTCCTGAAACTCTTCGGTGCGATGAAATTTCTGTTGCACGGGCCAGACAAGTTTGCCGATCGCGCGAGAAGCACGCAACTCGGCGGTTTAATATTTTGCTCACGAAATCGAACCTTGCAATCACCCTTCTCAGCTCAATTTCGAGAGAGACCACGAAAAGGCCTTAGAGAAAGTGTACAGTTCCACTGGGATCTATTGCAATGTTTTGATTTCATATTTTTTACTGGTATCTGTTGGCCAATATGCTTTACTTCCCAAGGTGTGCATAAAAATATGCAGATTGCCTTGCAGTATTGATGATTGCTAATTGTGTTGCACTGTACATGCAAGATGCACGGTAATTTGCACAAGCTTTACATGAACTCTCTTACCACAGTGGTGCTGAGCTCAGTTAAAGAGTTAATTTAAGTTGTAAAAACATGTTTTAGAGTGGGCTTTTGCAAAACCTTGCCGGAAACATTTACATTATGTTGACTGTGCTGCATCTTTTAGGTTGCAACGTTTCAGATAAAGTTGTTTACAAGTTGATACAGGATGTTTAGTGTCTTGTTTGCACTCTTGTCTTTATAAACGCTTAAGTGTATCCATAATATAACAATTATTAAATTCCATTTTTGCATGATACAGTTGTAGTTGCTGTGACTGCTAAGCCAATGGTACACCAGGAAAGGACTTGAATTCTCCCATGAGACCACACCAATTTTGGAATGGGTTCTTCCTGTCACTGCTCTTTTCCTTGGCAATTTTTAAAACATGAGAGAATGCTTTCAGTTAATTAAGAGCCAATTTCTGTAAATATCGAGAATCCGGCGTCACTCGTCAAATTTCCAAATTCTTCATATCTTGCCTGAATAACACCTATGGTGAGTTATTTTCGAAAATAGAATTCAAACATCGTGAAGCGCTTGCTTTTTTCTGAAATCGAGGAAAGTTTGAAAAACGCCATTTTACCGCCATGACGCTGCCGAAAATAGTGTAAAATGATGCATTTTGTTATCGCTCGTGTAGATGAACGCGGAGTTATCTATCAATGCGACTTGGCCAGATCATAAGGCATCTCTTGGTCTTTCCAAAGCACAAAATTATTTTGGAAAAGCTACTGGTATATAACCGTTTTTGACCGTTAAATATACCACAGTTCAAACGCTTCAGCGAATGAGCTAATTTTAGCTAACTTCCACACCACAAAAAGCCCACTGGTACATACAATGTAACGTTGAAATTAGGATTTTCTTAGAGTACATATTTTGTGCTCTGTTGTGTTAAAATTTCTTCCGCGGCCCGACAAAAGTGCTCCGTCGAGAGACAGAAACGTGAAGTCAAATTTTGCATCGCCGCCATTCTTGAAATCAACATGAACTTTGCCTTCTTCGAACCACAGCTTCGTCACGAACTAAAAGTCTGCCGATGGAAACCTTAACTCGCTATTCTGAACGCCTAAGGATTACAGCACAATTCTAAACTTACTGTTTTCAATCTCTCTGAGAGTGATAACCTTCAACATAAATTTTGACAAGGTCAGAGTAGGTGATGAAACTATGTAACTTGACGCTGACTTTAATTACGTACGCCCGTTCTAAACTGCTTCTTTCTCCAACTATCACCTTTGTAAAGTTATGATGTTATGATATCTTGAATTCCTACTTGGCCACCATCTTCGGTTACAGAAGCGTTGCTGTACTTTGCCTGTAAAGGGAAATTTGTTACATGTAATTGCGTGACGTTGACCAAAGGATTGACAAAACCAATGCTTTTAGTAACCGATAATATTTTCATTTGAACTTTGCAACAGCGTTCGAGTCGAACAGCTGAAATAAAAAGCCTATAAGAATATCTTACCTTTTAAAATTGCCTTGCACACATGTCCAGTCAAGGAAACCACGTTAGAAAGAGATGCGTAATAATCAGGTGTTCAATCAAATGTCATCCCATTTTACATGAAGATCGCTAGTTGCTCTTGCGTTGGTTAGAGAAACTGTGACAAATTCCATGAAGATCCAGCGATTTGAAGCTTATTCACGGTGACTCCAGTGATTCTATTTGAGGACGTGCGTATCTTTCCGTACCAAGCACACGAATGTTTCGATTTACCTGTCTAGCTTAAATAAAGTACTGTTTGCCCGCATTTTTCTTTGTATAATTTTGGTACCAGGGGGTAGGGGTGGTGGACTAGCGAAGTCAATGGGGTAGGTGGTAGTGGTGGAATGAAGATATCCCTGTAAAGAAATGTGGTTGCAAGAAAATTCTGTACGATTAAGTAACTAGATATAATGAAAAGTATTATTTTTAAAAACAAAGTTGACAAAAATACCTCTTTTCAGAAAATTGTTTACCCACTTCCACCACCCCTCCCTGCTCAAAAAATGTAATACGGTCCTACCTAAAATTGCGGCATGTCCTCGCGTATATTTCCATACTTCAGATACCCAAATAAATGTTTTGTCCTAAAGTTCAAGGTTTTCTTTTCGAAGGTCAAATAGAAAAGGGAAACTTAACAGTATCTATGCAAAACATAAGGGCCTTTTATGTTAACGAACGAGGAGGACTACTAGTTCTTGCAGGAGGGCTATTTATGACTATTTCTTTCGAAACGTTGGGCTCGGCCCCGGAAGTAGTTCCTCACACAGTTTTCTAACCTTCTTGGCTTTTCACCAAAGAGCATAGCGCCTACCGGATATGCGGATCTACAAGAATTGGGTGGCTGATGTACAGAAAACCATAGTCATCTGCCGCAGAGATATTTACTTGTTCCTCAGCTTCAAGCGCATCTTTCCTCACCAGGGCCCGGTTGTTCGAAAGCCGATTAACTTAATCCAGGATTAGCGTAAACTTTGGTTGCAGTTTTTAAGTTTTGGATGAAAGTTTCTTTTGGTGCTTTTTGCTTTTCAGTATTGACGTCCTCTAATCTAAAATTCTGCAGAATATCAGCGTTGAACAACGTTTGTGGATAGAGAAATAAAGTCCTTGGTTAATTCTTAATCTTGGATTAGGGTTAATCGGCTTTTGAACAACCGGGCCCAGGAGTTACCGTCGCAGTTTCGCGGCGAAAACTGTAAAATAAGACGAAACTTGTTGGGGAAATAGAATTTCCGTGGCAGTGAGCTATTCACAGTCTCTCACCATTGGAGCCGGTCCCGTGTGCTCGCCGCGTTTCTTTGGCGACTACATCCGAATGCAGTTACCTTCCGGTGGCCTGGCCAATGGATAAGGTTCTCCACAAGGTAACACTTCTGATTTTCCCGAGGCCTTACGGCCCCGGCGTCCGACCCTCTTGGTTTCTCTTAACGCCCAGCCCTCCTTACTGGGCAACCTCGTTGCCAGGGCTTTTCCCTTTTTTCGAAGTGAGGGAAATAGTCCTGGGAACGAGGTTGCTTACTGGGCTGGTAGTAACTTGAAGAACTGACGACGGTAGTGACTTGGACAGGTGGAGGAAGGCCTCCACTCTCCATAGGAGGCATAGTTCAGTTTGTCAATTAAATTCCATCATGGGATGACTCTTGTGAGACAGTTTTCTTCTGTCTCCAAAGACAAATGTTGCTCGAGTGTGCCGCCGATGCCCTGTTTAAGATCTGCTCATTTTGGATACCTTGTTTGGGTAAAGGGACCTTTATTCGAGACCTCATTTTACATACAGAGAACATACAAAAGGCATTAGAATTTGACTTTTTAAATTATTGTATTAAGTATTGTATTAAGATTCATGACCCAGAAAACCATACCCTTTAACATCAATAAAGGGAGGGGCCGACGGGAGGCTAGGGGCAGGGGTCCGGGGTGACAACGTTGTCTCCCTGTTTAAGATCTGCTCATTTTGGATACCTTGTTTGGGTAAAGGGACCTTTATTCGAGACCTCATTTTACATACAGAGAACATACAAAAGGCATTAGAATTTGACATTTTAAATTATTGTATTAAGTATTGTATTAAGATTCATGACCCAGAAAACCATACCCTTTAACATCAATAAAGGGAGGGGCCGACGGAGGCTAGGGGCAGGGGTCCGGGGTGACAACGTTGTCTCCAGGGAGCTTATCCCTTTATCTTTGAAGAGAAAAGCGCCCTGGGGACGCGGCTTGGGGGTGTATATATATGGCCTATACGAGGACGTGCCGCTGGATAGGGTGTATGGCTTTTGATCCATCTGTCTTAAACACAGTTATACAATTTCAAGCGAGGCTGTCCTAATCACGGTTAGCCTGGATCTGTCCGAAATCGAAAACGTTCATCTGCCTTTATTTAACATTGCAGGTCATGAATCACCATTAAATCATTTTCAGGACTAGATATCAGCGCTATTGTTTTAAAACAAGATGGTGTTGCCACACACAGGACAGGTATTCCTAAATTATCTTCACTTTTTCTCGTGCTCTCGCCCCAAATATCTGAGAGCCTCGAACAGGCGTCTAAACAAGGGAAGGGTTTCAAAACCCCAGCGGCACCCTTATACCCAAACATGTCTCAGATACCTCACTCCCTAATAGGCGGGGGGAGGAGGGCAGGCATTGCGAGAACTCAACACACATCAGTTGAAATGTTAAGTTATGAAATCTTACGTGCGGCGAGCCCTTGGCTCATATAGAGAGATACTGTTCTCTACCACGGATTTCTGTCTCTACGGCAAGTTCTGCCTTTTTTCACGTTTGACAGCGAAATTGCGACAGTAAGTGGTGGTGACGAAGCAAGATGGGCTTCCAGCAGAGGAAGAAGTGAATTTCCGTGCGGAAAAAGACTGTCGGTGATTTCGTCCCTGCACTGCTACCATATTGTTGTACATCACTGCTCTTTGGTGAAAAGCAAGAAGGTTGGAAAACTGTGAGAGAGACTACTTTCGGGTGCTATGTGACAACTTTGTGAAGCTACAAGAGGGTTTCAATGAGGTTAGCCGTTAGCCGTAAAACGTCCAAAAATCTAGCCGTTATGCGTAAAAATTGAAAAAAATTAACCGTTAGCCGTAAAAAATATTAACCGCAAAAAATTTTGGCCATAACAATAAAAGTCTAACATCTCGTGTTTAAAGCGAGTAACGAAAAGGGGGGGGGGGGGATACTCTACCCATCCATCCTTGTACTACCCGGTGCCACAAACGGCTATGCCGTTCAAAGATGCAAAATTCATGACTTCACTGCCTGCTGATACGCTCACAAAAAAAGCAGAAGAGACCATGAAGGAGTGGCTGGAGAATTACCGTCCAGTACGGCAGAGAACAATGAGGAGCGAGACCACAAAAGATAAGGCAGGAGCCCCTCCACCGGCAGTGTATGCAAAGGCAAATCCTAAAGCTGTTACAAGGGTGCATTTTCCAGCCGACCAAGTTAACACGATGCACACTGCCTCCTTAGAAAACCGCTCTGTTGCTGACGAAGGGTGCGCAATAAGTTTCGTAAGTGATACCATTGTTCCGTAACTCACGCTCGCGTCCGACGCTGATTTCAACCAGGTGGAGGAGTACGAAAGCGATTCCGATCATAGTGATATTGATACAGCAGATTTTGACTCAGAGGAACTGGTCACTGGTAAACCTGTGATAACAAGGTCTGAAAGACAAGTCAAAGCGTGGATACGGTTTGATGTTTAGGCGGTCACAAAACGATAAGCCACGTCATTAAGGTGAATTGAGGAACTGTTACCCATGCAGCATGGATGTTATTTCAAATGTTTCATTGGGCACATTTATTATTAAGCCTTGAAAAATACGAGTAAATATACTTTATTGTTTTATTTGTTTTGTTTTTGTCAAAGTACCGCAGTGTACATGTTGGAATGAAGATATAGACCAGATATAGTTTACCGTGGTAGTATATTACCACAGTTTACTACCCCAGAATGTTCCTGGGACTTTACAAAAATGAAAATTAATTTTTAACTTTTTTAAACACTGGTAATTAATTTTTAACAGATTCGTTAACCGTAACAGAAAAAATTAACCGTTAGCCGTAAAAAAGCCAAAATATTAACCGTTAGCCGTGAAATACACTACCCCATTGAGACCCTCCTACAACTGCCAAGCAGCGCCATAAATAGCCTTCCCTCAACACAGAAGCCTATTCCATGAGATAATTATTTGCAAAGATACCGCTGCTTTTCCCTTTTATATTTCTTGTGACCATCGGAAAGGAAACCTTGAATAAAACATTATTTGGGTATCTGAAGTATGGAATCGAAAGAGTGAAAATAAAACGCGAGCACAATTTTAGGTAGGAACTACTGTATTTTTGAGCAGGGAGGGGTGGTGGAGAAAAGAAAAAAAAATGAAAAGAACTATTTTTGTCAGCTTTGCTTTAAAAAGAATACCTTTCACTATAACCCCAAGTTTCCTTCACAGGGATATCTTTCACACCACCACTACCCCCTACCCCATTTACTTCGCCAGTCCACCACCCCTCCCCACTGGTACCAAAATTATACAAAGAACAATGCTGGCAAACAGTGCGCTATTCGAGCTAGACAGGTAAATTGAAACATTTGTTTGCTTGGTACGAAAAGATCCGCACGTCATCAAATAGAATCCCTGGAGTCACAGGGTGCTTACCATTTGTCAGAAAAATCCGGAAATCTCGGTTTGAAGTCAAATGGTAAGGTAATTTTCCGGAAAATCTTTTCGGAAATTGTGGACAACCTCCAGAGGTAGTCCTCTTTTCCCGTTCGGAACGGAATTTCGGAAAATTGCTTCCCATTTGACCGAACCGTTCCGTTTCCAGGTCCTTTTGGGCCAGAAGGAGTGAGTGCGCATGACGGAACGCCTTGCAGTAAATGGTAAGCTCCAATCTCATTCGGGTTGTCGGTAAATTCGGAAAATCGCTTACCATTATTCAACGGTCATTCCATCCGCATTTTTCTGACAAATGGTAAGCACCCACAGTGAATAAGTTTCAAATCGCTGGATCTTCATGGAATTTGTCACAGTTTCCCTAAACAACGTACGAGCATGTAAAATGGGATGAAATTCGATTGAACACCTGATTATTACGCATCTCTTTCTAACGTGGTTTCCTTGACTGGACATGTGTACAAGGCAATTTGAAAAGGTAAGATATTTTTATAGTCTTTTTATTTCAGCTGTTCGACTCGAACGCTGTTGCAAAGTTCAAATGAAGATATTATCGGTTACAGAAAAGCATTGGTTTTGTCAATCCTTTGGTCAACGTCACGCAATTACATGTAACAAATTTCCCTTTACAGGCAAAGTACAGCAACGTTTCTGTAACCGATGATGGTGGCCAAGTAGGAATTCAAGATATCATAATCTCATAACTTTGGAGGAAAGAAGCAGTTTAGAAGCACTTTAGAACGAGCATACGTAATTAAAGTCACTTGAAAATTGCCGTGATAATCAGCGTCGAGTTACATAATTTCATCACCTACTCTGACCTTGTCAAAATTTATGTTGAAGGTTATCACTCTCAGAGAGATTGAAAACAGTAAGTTTAGAATTGTACTGTAATCCTTAGGCGTTCAGAATAGCGAGTTAAGATTTCCATCGGCAGACTTTTAGTTCTTGACGAAGCTGTGGTTCGAAGAAGGCAAAGTTCATGTTGATTTCAAGAATGGCGGCGATGCAAAATTTGACTTCACGTTTCTGTCTCTCGACGGAGCACTTTTGTCGGGCCGCGGAAGAAATTTTAACACAACAGAGCACAAAATATGTACTCTAAGAAAATCCTAATTTCAACGTTAAATTGTATGTACCAGTGGGCTTTTTGGGCTAACGGTCAAAAACGGTTATATACCAGTAGCTTTTCCAAAATAATTTTGTGCTTTGGAAAGACCAAGAGATGCCTTATGATCTGGCCAAGTCGCATTGATAGATAACTCCGCGTTCATCTACACGAGCGATAACAAAATGCATCATTTTACACTATTTTCGGCAGCGTCATGGCGGTAAAATGGCGTTTTTCAAACTTTCCTCGATTTCAGAAAAAAGCAAGCGCTTCACGATGTTTGAATTCTATTTTCGAAAATAACTCACCATAGGTGTTATTCAGGCAAGATATGAAGAATTTGGAAATTTGACGAGTGACGCCGGATTCTCGATATTTACAGAAATTGGCTCTTAAGGAACCATGTTTTCAGTTCCTCACATAGTGTAAATGTGTTTGTGCCAAAAGACCCTCGATAACCACCTATTCAGTGACAAATCATTCTCAACTATACAGTTCACTGTGTCAAACAGTTAGGCTGATACAATGATATGGCTAAGTATATATTTAAATTATTATAATTATATATAGTATAGTTAAATTATTTTAAGGTAGGTTTCAAATTAAAGAACACTACACAGAAACCATACCCATCACCTGAATACAGTTACAAAATATGTTAACATGTTTACTCAAACGAGAAAATTTAGTAGCTTCTCAGTAAGATATCCCTTTTTAGATAAAGTGGAAATACAAAAAAAAAAATAAGAATAAAATAAAACTAGAAGGGATTGTTATTTCATTTATTTTTTGTTTGTTCAGAAGTTTTCTTGATAGTGAGATGTAACTTTAAATTCAAGTTTCCAATGTTATCTGTTTGGATATTGTATTGATTATTTGTCACAAGCCTTATAGACGCAGAGTTGTTATTAGGTTTTAGAGTAGCTGACTGGAATATAACAGAAGATGGCTTTTTTATGAGAATTTAAACAGCCTTCAAAAAATGTTGGAAACTTTTCATTGACAGGTGGCTCAAAATTTAAAGAAGCCACTTTTTAGCCAGCTGCCAGCACTTCAGGAGAAGCCTACCTTTTACTAAATGAAATTTCCAATGAGTATACCAAAGATGAAATTACACCCTCGGTTTCAGAGAGGGGTACAAAAAAATTTAAAATTATTCTTGAAATTTAATTGTCCATCTGTTATCTGCTGGTCTTTCACTTTGCTTTTCTACAGTGGCCCAAAAGGGTCAATCACAAATCAATTTACCAAAACAAAAATCAGTTTCCCATAACACGAAACAGTTTCTCAAAACACAAACAATTTCCCAAAACACAAGTCAGTCTTAAACACAAGCCCTGTAATGCTACAAAAGGTATCAGGTCAATACCGTACCCCAATTACCATGCAAAACATCTGCCACAAATCTGCTAAGGTCTCAAAAATTATGCTAACTCTACCAATAGTAAGGAAAACATTGTGTCTATATACTCATAAGAGTGATAATTTTTGTAAAATCTGTTTTCATCTTAACATAATACATGCCATTTTCCATTCCTTTCCCTCCAAAACACTGGAGTAGTTCCTATTCGAGTCTTACTCTATAGCCAAGGTAATCACCTATTTCAAAAGCATAATCTGAACTCACGTCAACGTCAAAATGGCATCTGTATGCAAGAGAATGTCAGAGTAATGGGAAACTGATTTTGATTTGATAAATTGGTTTATGATTTCGGCCTCCGTACTTTTCCACACAAAAGCAGCTTTCCAGCCCAATGACCTTAGATACATACATTACTTTATTTATCCTCGGATTTTAGAGTAGCTTGTGCAGCTAACATGTCCGAGCATTTAACCATCAGATAAGAGATAGTCCACCACACCAGGAACTACGTCCCCTAATCTTTTCCACTTAACCTGGTCTTTCATGATTGTCATAATATAAGTGGATGGAGAGACAAGCACGACTACGGATAAATTATTTTCAACTGGATTTTATCAGGCCATTTCAAGGTCTCTCTCGAAATTAAGCTGGGCTGAGCTGAGACGCGACTTCGAGTCGATTGTAAGCAGTGGACGGTTCGATTTCGTGAGCAAGACAAAATTCAACGGCTGCGTTTCACTCGCCCGATCGGTAAACTTGCCTGGCCTGTGCAACAGAAATTCCATCGCCCCGAAAAGTTTCAGGAGCGGCCCACTGCCTGTCAGTACACACGAGAAAAACAAAAGCTCATACCTAACAACAACAATTGTGGCCGAGTTGTCAACAATTCTTCGTATGAAGTTTACGATACCCGCGATCGGTCTTCATCTTGATTTTTCTAGTTCCTTACAAGTGATTTTTGCTTGAATAGAAGTTGAATTTGTCGATATCTGAGTTTTGTGGGCCCCTTTCCACCACAATTTTCCTTGAAGTGCCGATACAGCGATCGAAAATATGGCTGACAGCAGATTGGACGTTTGACCCTCGGTATAAGAAGTCACGAAAGGTGTGCGATATATAAGCTGATCGCCGATTGGGCAGAAAAAAATTCCTTGCCAGAAAATTTCCGCCCAATCAGAAAACTGTATTTCAAAGGCTTCTGGAACTAGTTCGATAAAGAAATGTTCCCAGGGGCTCTCCTGTCCGTCTTGTAAACTTTCGCTCGTCCTGAATCTTCGTCCCAACCCTACTCTCTGCCCCTGGGTCTCCGAGGATGATATTTACACAACCAATTATTGGGCTATGCAAAAGGTCCTGAAATCAACAAAATCTTTGACCCTTAAAAAAGGTTTTTTTTTTTACTCAGCAGAACGTCACAGATTTTCCACAAACAACAACAACAACAACTATGGAATATTTCAACATTTCTTATGTGTGTAAATTTTTATATCAATCCATGCCATTCCTTATTTTTTCTCGGGATCATTTGCGGTCCAATTTGGGGATCATTTGTGGTCCTGGGATCATTTGAGGACCCGTACAGTTTGGCATTTGGGCCAAAATCCTTCGGGAACAAATACTTAAATTTAAAGACAGTAGAGACACATTAAAGCTATTCCGATAAATGAAAACGAGGAGCCTGTGGCCCTCTCTGTCGTCGCCCAGCTCTTTTCTCCTCGTGAGCATGATCGCGGGTTAGTTGAGCGCTGGAAACGACTAAGTCAGCGGTGTTGTTCATGAGGGTTTAGTCTCCTCTTGTGTGACACTGCTGATCGAGTGATTGTGGTAACTTGGGGATTGGTTGATTATAAAGCTTTGCTTCCCATTGTGGACTGGCTTCACTCACTGGCAAGATGAACAAAAAATAAACGAGGTAAGCTGCATTAATTTTAGCCTTTGCACATTACAGGTTAGTGACGAATGGGGTAAGATTTAAAGTAGGTTTAACTAGTACCCTAGCTGTCAATCAGAATACTCTTTGCACAGCTGTACACAAACTTTTAGTACTCAGTCTTGTGTTTTTTCATTAGAAGGTTAAAGTTGTTGTGTTTCCACTTTGAATTAAGCTCATATTAAATTATGCTTTAAAATGTCATCAGTTGTCAATCATACAGTACTGGCCGCAGGAACAGCAGCATTACACGCGCGTATCATGCGTGTAAATCCGCCATATTGCGCGCAATTTACACGCAAATTACGCGCGCGTTACGCGCGAGTAAAAGTAATACACGAAAGTGCGAGAAAATAATTACACGCAAATTCTTCACAGTGCGTGTAAAATTTTACACGCAGAGTTTCGTGTAAAGGAGGACAGAGTATTTAGTGTTGTACTTCAAATTACTGGGGGTAATTAGCGGCTTTTTCTCGAAGGAAAATGTTGCATGTCTTAAAGCACTACTGGTTTCTGAAGAATTTATACAATTTCAACTTTACATTTCAACATTTTCGCGAAAAGTGTCCACTTTGGTTGACTATTTCAAATACTTGGTTTGAATGCGGACTGTTTTTGCTGGCACATCTGTCGCCTGAATATCACGAGTTGGCTGGCTCACCGTTTGTTTGCGTTTGTTTACATTTCGCTTTCATTTCGTGTATCGTGTCTACGGGTGGAAATTCATTCCTAACATGAAAAGGCTACGAGTGGGCTGATAAATCACTGCTATTATAAATTGCAAATAAAAGTACCACGCTGATTTCCCATTTCATTTTCCTTTCACCACTCACGCGGCGGTAAATGAGCGCGCCGTCGATCTATTTTAGGATCATGCTTTATACTTGATTTTTTGTTCGCCTTTTTCAACCGCCCCCTTGATCTGAAAATAAGACCGAGATTTTTTGTGCCAACGGCTTATTACCTTCGTGGTATAAAGGATTAATGTTTTGGTGCAAACAAACCTAGTCCGCCGACCTATAAAAAAACAAAATATCCTCGCATCATCAATGAACTGTGTTGCGGTTTGAAACATTCGCCGGTCTTTTTTTTTGAATACTTCATTGCACGCAGCATCTAATTTTACCTCAGAAATACGCCGCGATACGCTGGATTTTTCTGTATATCCAGAGAAAGACGTGTTCTTTAAAAATTTTCCATCCGCCGAATGAAATATGATCACTCGTTGCCTAGCACGTGACATAAATCTTCCATCGATAAAATAATATTTTCCCTCGCTCTCCGTTCCATAAATCAAGGCATCTGTTAAAGTACTCGACAAAAATTGTATTTGACTTTCAACGAAAATAATTAAGTTTATATTTTGCAAAAGCTTCCATCAGAAGGAGCGAAAAGTATCGTAAAAACGTAGTTTATCTCTCTCCAGATCTAGCGTTAACAGTCAAATGTCGCCGCTCTCAGTCAGACAGCTTCGTTAAAATTGTTTAGAGTCGATAGGCACTACAGCGCCATCAGTTATGCGACACATTTATTTGAACATTAGTCTTTTTTGGGTCGTCACGCAACGCTTCTCACGAGTATGCTCTTCATTCCCAGTGGATCAAATTTCAGCAAAAAATTTGCATTAAGTTTTAAGTCTGAAAATGTCAATGAGCGAGACTAATTTTAATTTTCCACCAAACTGAAAGGATGTACATGTATTTTTTTTTAAACTAGCAGAGTATGGGCTTGAGACAACTGCCAAACTGGGGAAACATAAACAAAAGTCGCTTTTCACTGTCGGCAGCACAGTGAATTGAAGACAATGGGGTGGTCTGGTGTCGCTTTGCCGCTCGTTTACGACTCCGTCAATTGTAACTGTCGTAAACTACTGTGCTTTTTCTGAAAATTCCTGTCGGTTTTCGGTATTTTGGGAGAAGATTGACGCCTGTTTTCGGAGTCGCTTCTACTCCTTAGAAGGCCTCATTGAATGCTCTCAGTTTTTGTCGTTACAAAAAGAACTTGGCAGCAGCACGCTTCCCTTTTTCGATCGACCGCCTTAGTGAAGACTTCGTTAAAACGAAAGAGATAAGAAATAAGTGCCTGCGCAAACGTCAAAAAATGACCCGCAGCAATCTGAAGATAAAACCTTATTCTAAAGGCTGAATTTCTCAAACATTGAAATACGGACTCTGAGATTCCAACTTTCATTGTCAGATTCATGTACATTGCTAAGTGGAAAATACACGCAAGCCGCGTGTAATGGACATAGCAACTTTTACTCATCTAAAATTACACGCAGACTACGTGTAATTTAAGGCGCGTGTAATAGTTCGTGTAAAATTTTGCGCGTAAATCCGCCATATTGCACGCATTTTACGCGCGTGTAGGTGCTGCTATTCCTGTGGCCAGTACTGTACATGTACCTTTTAATACTAAGAGTACACGAGCCAAATACCTTACATGTCAGCTTACAAGTATTAATTTTTTTTTGTGGTTTGGAAAATATTCAAACAAGCAGAAAGGGGCGCACTGATGAAAATTAACAATGCTTCCCTCATTTCTGATAACCATTCTGCTGAAGCACTTATAGATATGTAGTATGTTAATTCACCCATCTGAAAATAATAATTATTCTGGTACCTCAGTGAAAGTGGCTGAGTTGTGGTTTTACCTTAGATCATTACCTGGTCAATGATTACTTCTTGCTGGGGGTGCAAAACCAGCAACACAAATAAGCATAATAGTTATGCGTATGGCTGACTCATGGCACTGCTATTACATGACTGTATAGTTGACTATATAAATCGAGTTGTACAAATCCACCATTAAGAATATTTGTATTCTACCAACTCAAACGTTTGCAATGGGAAACTAAAATTGACTTTGATATGCCTTGAAAATTTGCAGAAGTTCTTGAGTATGGTGAGTCCTTTAGTAGGAGGCATTTGCTTACTGCATGCCTTTTTGTTCACCTTTGAAAATGTATCCTTGTAAATGGAGAGCTAGCAGTCATACAGTTTGCAAAAAGAAGCTTCATGTATGCTCAGTGTAGAAGATAAACAAGTACAGATCACAATCAAGCAGAGTTTTACATTGTGATGAGATTAGTGATTTAATAAAAATAAACTGTCAATTTTTGAATGAATTTTAAACCTGTCCAATGAAATATTCGATAAAGCTGCAAGCTTTTAATTTCTTCCTGTTCAATTATAGAATACAATGCAAAAGTTTTGGAAACAGTATTTTTGTACTAGTCTTAATTCAAGCTATATCCTACATGTAGTACTCTGATCATGACCAAGTTACAGACAAGTCACATTGTGCAGTTTTTAACAATTAGCAAAAAGCTGATTTTGCCCATATTACCTACTGTGATGAAAAACTGTGGAACATTTTGGAGGAAAAAACACATTATTCCCAAAGTGGAACTTTCATTTATCTCTGAGAGAGTTTTATTAGGATCTGGTACCCAGGTAGCAACACTCACAGATAAATTATTATAAGATTGCACCTGTGTTTGAGTGGACAGAAAGCAAGCTAATAGACAAAATAAATTACAAAGAGGACCATTCTGTTTAATTCACCATTCAGAGTCTTACCATTGTACTTAAAAAATTAAATTCCAGTTGCCCTTTGGTAATATCTTTTTTTTTTATTTTGTTTCTTCTTAGTGATCAGCTGTGACTACAACATGTAATTATAAAAAGCAACTTTGAATCTTGAGGCAATTGCCCTTCAAGAAATTGATTTTCTTGGACTACTGTATAACTGCAGTCATGTTTAGGGCAAACATATATAAATTTCATCTCCACTACAAACTAGGTCAGCCATTACTCAAGACATTCCATTCAGTCCATTGGACTCTATACACATAGGTTTAGGTATTTTACTTGTTCAGTAGTTTGATTTTGATGAAAGTTTCACAGGATACTTTGGGCTAATGTCTTCATGTTTGTTATCATAAAGATGTACATTATACTGGTCATGCCTCTATCATACAATAGCTATAACTCTTTATTGTGTGCATAAAAATTTCTTGTATCCAGTGATAGTATTTGTACAGCAAGCAATGTTCCAATATCAAGGAGCAATTCTCTAAGAAAAATTCATTCATCATTAGGCTGATGTTTGAAGCATGTAAGACTACATTTAACAATAATTATTGGTTCATGCTTTACTTTGCATACAGTATATCAAGTTATCGTACACATAGAATGTTTGGAGAGCATGAGGGAAGCACACTTGACTTTGGCGAGAGCAACTCTACCTCTTTGAGTGCTCTCCAAACTTTCCAAGTGCCATTTGTTACTCGATAATTTATGCACATCCAAACATGAACCACTGTCTTTTATAACTTACATTGCCTAAAAACTGTATGGCGAAACCTGGGTAAACTATTTAAACAACAACCTGTCATTTTGAGTTTACTTCTGTACTGTTTTTCTACTTGTCTAAGGATAACATTGATAACAACAAAAAATGCAAATGAATATATACATGCAAGACTTTGAATCAACACTATTTACAGTACCTTGGAAAGTTACTATGGACAAGTTAATAATTTTTGGGTTCTTTCAAAGTGTTTTCCTTCCCGAATTCTCAGAAGTGCAGGGTCCCCTGCACCAGTTGTAAAGTGACCTCTGGCATTAATTGCTGTTCTTGTTTCCATCTGCAGGAGCTAAAACTCTAATGTCACACTGGAGTAAACATAGGTCAATCATCTTCAAAGCCTGCATAACAGGCGCTTATTTAGCCGAACGCCGAGCGGGAGACATGGAAGCGCGAGACGCGAGCGCGAAACGCGAGACGACAGGAAGAGGAAAATAAGCGCCTGTTACCAATCTATTGTTCAATTTACTCTTCCAACCGATCGTCTGGTGATCAGAAAACGCTGATTGGTCAATTCATACCATGTGATAACTGATGTGAGAAAAGATGTACACCACAAATAACAAACATGGTGCATGGTGTACTGTGAGTTTTCGACAAAGCTATCAAGTTTGCGCTTGATCTCTTCCCTTCGAAAATCTCAAGAGGGAAAAGAAAAGATGTATTGTGGCATTGGTAGAAAGGCTTGGTTGCCTACTGGGTTTGGTAAAAGTTTAATTTACCAGTTTTACTCAAAAATCTTCTAGCTAGTGAAGTGCAAGACAGGTCATGCCATTTGCTCATTGGCAATAACTATAGAGCAAGTCCAAGAGCTGAAAGAAATGTCATGCGCCTTACAACCACCATGCTGAAGGATCACTGTTTCTATAAGTTAAATAGGCCGACGACTTCACTCTCATTGAAAGACAGGAGGCAGCACCAAGCGCAATTTTGTTGTACTCCACAGCGGTTTATGATCGACCACCTTTGCCGATATCCTATCCACAGCATTCTTTCTGGCACCTTGTAAAGCGGAGTAAACTCAGCAATCGGTGCTGTTGTTTAGCAAATTCTTTGAATTATTAAACTTTCCACACTCCATTGAAATTTTTACCCTTAAATTACAACACCTCATGTGCAAGCACTTCTGTTTCCATCAAATTCATTATCATAAACAATACACTCTTGTAATTGCTTTCTGCCGCCTGTAGAAGTAGGCTTATTCTGCCTGCCGGCAATGCTCACAAAAATCGCAAAAACCTGCTTCAAATTCTCCTCGGACAACTAAATGCGCAACAAATCTACTGATAAGTTTCCCGCAAATGAATGAACGCTTTTTTATTGGTCAATTCAAAAGTACTGTAACTGTCAGTCAAATTTTGTGGTTTTGGGAGGGGGGGGGTGGACTGGCTACAGGCACTTAGTTTTCTCTTTCCCGTTAATTGTCTCGCGCTCCATCTCCCCCGCTTGGCGCTGGGCTAAATAAGCGCTTGTTATGCAAGCTATCATCTTCATCGACCAGTGTCCTTAAATTTAATCCAAGACATTCTTTTCCCATTTTGTTGGCTGATATGTTTTTTTTTTTATCACACTTGGCTGCCTGAACAAGGAAAAAATTATCTGGCGAAGTTTTGCTCATGTTTTTATCTGAACTTGCTGAAACATTAAAGTTACATTTAAGAAGAAAATGTAGGCTTCCATATTTCTCAAAGTAATATTTTGGTATGGCCTTCCAGGCATCACCCAAATTACTTAGTACATGTAGTCTATCAATCCAAGCAAGCCGTAGAGATTTTACCAAGTTTATAAAATTAAGACCACCATGTGAAAAAGGCTGATATGTTACTTTTCTTTTAATTTTGTCCTTTTTTATATTTTTCTATAAAAAAGAGAAGAGGTCAGGCCTTGAACTTCATTGATCACCTTGTCTGGCACCCTGCACATAGACGCAGTATAGATTAATCGAGAAGCAGCGAGGGATTTGGCTATAAAAGGGATTTACCATACAGCATATATAAGATTGCACGACTGCCCATAATTTAATTTTGTTTTCATTTTCTGAATTTTCTGGTGAAGAAGTTACCATCATTACTCCTATCCACATTGTATGACAAATGACTAATTGGGTCTTCGCGGAATTCTAATATGTTTATGTTATTCTGCGTTAACTGAGGGCCAATCCACATTGCTTTGGTTTTATTCTTATTCAATTTTAAGCCTGAAGTGGTAAATGTACCAAAGTTTTCAATGATTTGTAGCGAACATTTACATGTAAGGTAATTCGTGTCACTAGTTTATAAGGCCCTGTTAGGGTGAATTCCAACAACTGACATGGGTCTGAAATGGTGACTATGAAGGAAATGAAATGATGACGAATGACAAGACCACTCCATGAAATGGCGACAGCGACAAAAATAAAAGCAAAATGGACAGCGACATTGGCGATTTTAAATAAGACGGCGACTTGATGGCATTCGGGCAGAGGAGAATGTAGAGAATGACTTTGTATTTTCAAAAAGTTAATTGTACTTTCTGTCAGTCTTCTGTGAAGAAACACACTGAGTTACGACCCCTGAATAACGACAACACATTTTTTGTTAGAGAAACGACCTCAGAAACATTCTGAACTTTCCAAAATTGCAACATCTACATCAGTGTTACTGCAAGAAATTCTGACAGCGACATGCAGCCCATCCGAAATTGCGACATGTAAAGGTTTGAAATTCAGACGGGGAACATAAAGACCCCTCCTCCCCCCTCCAAACAGGGCCTCAAGTATGAGCATTAAGTGTCATCAGCAAATTGAGATATTTTTACCCCTCAGTCTTGAGAGTTTAATAGGGAGATTGATGCATGACTGTACCTCTACAGTTTGGTTCTTGTCTGATTTTTAAAGCCAGTCGCTCCACCGCTGGATAAACAGGGAAGCTGGGCTAATAGGCGGGGCACCCCTGATGCATGCCTCTCAGAACTTCAAAATATTTATCTGTCATAAAGCCGGCATTCATAACTTCTGTTTCGCCACCATCATAGAGAACGGAAAAACCAATTTCTTATTGAAGGTCCAAAGTTGAAAAATTTTCATTATAGCTTCTCTCTATAGAGTCAAAAGCTTTTTCAGAGTCCACAAAAAGGAAGATTCCTGAGATTTTTTTAAGCTCTGTTTATTCCATTAGATCACTTAAGAGTCTTATATTCTGACTGATATACCTATTCTTGACAAAACCCATTTGGTCGGAATGTATTAATTTTGGTAGAAAGATGGAGTCGAGACAAGTGAAAAGTGAAACAAAAATAATTTATACATTACAACTATTAATATTAATTGTTTCGAATGACTGTCTTAACAAGGGTTGTTTCCCAGCTGGTGTGTACATTACCTCGAGGAAGTAGCAATTTACACTCTGTCTGTAGACAACTCAAGCTCTTACAACTTGTGGAAGTTTTTGTAATATGATGGGCTTCATTCTGATGTTTAGAACATCATGCAAATTTCAATCCACATGACTTGTCGGTTGCATTTGTGAGACGACAAGTCATTGTCTTTCAAAACAATGTCACAAAATATTTAATGCAGTGAATAACAATAGATAAAATGCGCAGAAGAAATGCATTTTCTAATGTGCTTTTTGAACCGCATTAACGCAAAAATGCGTTTGCATTAGCCGCTTATCTCTGACCGGTACTGTACATTTAACTCTTCAGTGTAGCCCAATAAGGGTCATTTTTGATTAATAATCTTTAAATGAGCCTCACAGTTCACTTTAACTAATATAGTGAGGATCAGTATACATGTATAAATTCTTTTACATGTGAAATGTGACATTTACCAGTCATTTTTGCCTCGTTAATTATCCTCAATTGTACAAATTTATGAAATTGCTGTAATGGAGATAAAACTAACTGAAGGTTTTGCTGATTTACGAAACAACAAAAAGCTGAAACAGTAAGGTAATTACAGTGTTACAAGTCATTGGAGAGATTCTGTCAGGTAGTGCTAAAACATTTAAGTTACTTTCATTGAGTTAAACTGACCTTCTCATTAGATTACTGCAGTATTTGCCTTCCACTGCCAAAAGGTTAAGTTTCTGCTGCATTTTTATACATTGTACATGTAGGTTTTCTTTGTTTAGTGACCAAAAGGGAATATTGTGATCTGCAAGTTGGACAATTTCTAGTTTGTTCTTAGAGATTAACAAATTAGGAACTGCTTCAAATAACAAGGTCCTGAATTTTTCTTTGCAATAGACAAAAATATATAAACTACTGTCAGTAATTATTCTGTTTTGTGGAGACTCAAGAGCATGCAAAAGCTAAATATTGAGAGGTTTAAGTAGATTGTATAGAATAGTCTATAATGTTAGTCATTTAATGATTACTGTCAGTAGTATCTGTAGGCTCTATACAATGTATGTATAACAATAACATCACTAGAATGATGCTATTTAAAAGTGAAAACAGGATACCTGATTGTAGCAGCATCATTCTACAGTGTACTGTTGTAGCTTAATTGAAGCTAAATTGTCTACTCAGTACCTTATTTACCCTTTAACCCCTAAGGGGTCTCCCTTTGACGAGTAAAATCATCTGGCCTTAGACAGAGTAAAATCAATAAGTCACTCTTAGGGAGTAAAGGGTTAAGGGAGATAGTTTTTTTAACCCTTTAGCCCCTAAGGGGTCTCCCTTTGACGAGTAAAATGATCTGGCCTTAGACAGAGTAGAATCAATAAGTCACTCTTAGGGAGTAAAGGGTTAAACAAATGAGACTAGCTGGCACTTACAGTGTAAATGATACTTCTGAACTTGTCAGTGGAAGCTCAGTCAATGATACTTTTGAACTTGTACGAGTTTATTGCATTGTTGCAGGTAATTTCATTTGCATGTCTAGCTTAGTAACCGTTTGCAAGGCATACAACTTAACATTATTAGCCATGTCTCACTGTCCCATTTTTAAGCATGATGGTGTCACATGTGCACACTACAGTGTATACATGTATTTATGTATGTTTTTGTTGTAGACTTTGTGGGTTTGAAGATACACTGTAACTGTTTACAGTTTACCTGAACATTTATCAGATCATGACTAGTCAAATACATGTAGTGAGACTAATTTTCCCTAATACATGTATTTATGACAGGCATCTTGTCCATACTCAGTTTGAGTTGAAATGGAAAATTTGTTAAGCTGGCTGGAACCTTCAAAGTCGATCATCAACTGTACTATACACTGAAAGAACACTAAACAGACCTTTGATTGAGATGAAAACGTAATGTAGAACTTTTAAAGAATATGCTACATGTGTATTTATGTGCATGTATTAACAGCTAGCATAATTATTACTTGCTGGAGAGCAGTGAATAGGCATAATGGTGAGAGCACTCACCTCCCACCAATGTGGCTTGGGTTAGAATCCTGCATGGATGATACCATAAGTGAGCTGAGTTTGTGATGGTTGTGCGACCCTGCTCAACGAATTTTCTCCAGGTACATACAGCTTATTTGAACTGGCTGTAGGCTGTACTCCAAAAGCCTTGTATTAAGTTGCTTTCAGTTCGACCTTGTTTTTCTGTACTTTGCAAGGACAAGTAGCAGGACAGTTTAATTGTTGTTGTTTAATTATTATTATTATTATTATTATTATTATTATTATTATTATTATTATTTTATTGAATTTTACGTGTCAGCTTGCATTGGTTATATTTGCTGTTGACTGCCATTTTTGTTCCAAGTAACTAAATGTAGTGTCTCCATCCATAGAGATCAACAGCAGCCTAAGATACTACTGTAATATGAACTCGCATTGACTCAGTGATAAAATTTTGTGTTGAAAAAGTCGTGAACATTAAATATTTCATTACTGTGGATCGAATAATACTAGTCACCAGGAGAAAAAAAAACACAATCATCTTTCATTCAACATTTTCATCAAAATTCTTAACCTTAAAGACTGCTAAACTGGTGCTACTGAATTGTATATTTTGGAGAAAAAAAGAATGAGATTGAGCGCCTCTATCCGACAGTTCACATTTTTTAAATGCAATGGTTAATACAAGTACCATGACTTGTATTTTGGCCAGTGAGATAAGTAGCTTGAACACATCTAGAAAATCAATAACAATTCTACATCTGTACAAGTATGGCAAATGAGTTGAGACTGACTTGTTGACTTGAAATTTATCACCCATTTTGTTTTTATTTCCTCTGGAAAAAATAAAAATATTTTTATAATTTTCAATATTTTTGCTTGTAGCAGTTACCCTTTCAAAGAATGAGAATGTTCAAAAAACACTTTTTCTTTATATGCTTCTTTGTGTGAGAGTTTGAATCAGTCTTTTGTTCCCAAAGCATTCACTTGATAAACTATTTTACCAGTGATTGATGCCAGGCCAATGTATTTCTCACTCTAGCATCTCACTAATCTTCACTCTCATTGTTTCTCTGATCTTCAAATGGGTGTTCTTTCATCCTGTTTTGGTTGAACCTGTTCATATTTAGTCTGAACACCCCATCAGCTTAATATACATGTATATGTTACAAATCTGTTGAATGCAACTATTAACAGAGAATTATAGCTTAAAATGGTGAAGGTACGTATACCCTCTTACTCATGTCTTGCCCCCAATTGTAACATGTGTTGCTTAACTTGCATGATAAGGGAAGGCAAGGGCACCAGTCATCAACACCTTACTATAGTAGTCCAACAATAAGAAAAATCAAAGTGCATATTGGGCACTGATAAATTAGTTCTTACATAATCAGGCCTGGAATGAATGTCACTGCATGGATATAAAAAGCAGAAAAGAACCAAAATTTAGTTCTATATTATTTTCTCAGCAGAATTAGGGAAGGACACCTAATTTATCCATGAATAAAAAATTTTTTAACCCAGTTTTCTGAAAGTAATGTTTTGCTTTCTCTGATTTAGTGAAATGACACTGTGGATGTGTTTTAATAGTTGCAAATTTTGTTTGCAATTTTCAAAAAATTATATAAAAACATAACTTGACTATGTGGGCTACCCTCAGTTGAGCATGTAAACCATTTTGATAATTTTTGTCAGTAAATGTATGAGCAGACTTTGGCTGACCTTCAATTTTCATGGTACAAAATTGGGCATACCCATGGGCAAAGAAGTCATACACCTCCCTATTACAAGCTGCAAAGACAAAAAATCCCTGGCTGAACCAGTGAATTAATTAAACCCATGTTACCTTCTGACTGACGTGTTGAAGGTCCTTTGTGACTAGACTTCTCTTGGGCTTTGTGGTCTAAACATGATGAATACATTTTGCTTACATTGGTTAGTCATTCGTACTCCAGTACATTACCTGCATGCTGTACAGAAGTATCTGCTGGTCAGGATACATTAATTCAAATATATGACTTTTTTTTTTTTTTTTAACTGAGCCACTACATGAGCAACTGGAATTCAAAACGAAAACTGGGCCTGTACAGTTTACAGCGATAAATATACTCTAATCTGTAAAAATGTCATGTTTTTTTGTGGTTCCATAAACTGTGCATCTAGCTATAGACATCTACAGTGATGTATTATAAGGAACTTTCCTGGACATTTGAAAATTCGTATACTATAAGTGAAACTGATGCGATGCAGTGATACTGCTTTATCAGTCAATAAAGTAGATGTAGATGTGCACCACTTTGTGCTTGTTTTTTGGAATGTGTAAATTGTTCAGCCGAAACACAACAACTACGACCTTCGGGAGAAACATAAACTGCTATCAGGCATCTCTGTTAACTCCTTTCTCCACGCACTAAAATACAAAATTGGACAAAGGTTACTTACTTGCAGGATAATTGTGATGCTCTATAATGCATACCACCAGGGATTCAGATTCAATTTAATTTCATGGCTAATCACGAGGCCTTCCAAGGAGTGGTCTGGTGTCGCTTTGTCGCTCGTTTACGACTCTGTCTGTCGCTTGTCTCGTTAGGGAAAAATGTCGCTGTCGCAAAACAAAAACAAAAAGGAATGGACAGTGAATTGTCGCTGTCGCAAACTGTCGCGTTGCGTCAGCGACAGCCAAGTTCAGCGCATGTCCATAATAGAAAAGGAGAAATATTAAATCGGGAATGGATACTATAGTTTACCAGGAATAATTCCTTTAAGAGTTATTGAGTTATTGACATCTTACAATTGCTTCAAAGCCCTGGGAGATTCAAATTTTATTTTAAACTTTGATCATACCGCATGGGTGGGCAAAAAACTGGGGGGTGGGGGGGTGGGGGATGGCTACCCTTGCTACGGCCCTGCAGAGTGATTCAAATTCAGTCGTAATTAAATTAATTGGGTACCAGTTACATTGACTTTGAACTTATCCTACTGTATTCGCACATATAACAAAGAGTGGCGATGGTAAATCCGTAACTTTGCGACACAGTTTCAGTTTCAGGTTAGTTTATTCTTTTTTGCACTATTTACAAACATTTCTACATTAAAGTGCATTACATGGGTAGAGAGATAAGTCAGCAAACTAAATTACACAAGTGATGAAAAGCAAATGTGTGCATTGACCAAAGTAGCTTAAGCTTTCGAGTTGGTCACGGTGAGTCCACAGTTTTTTCTCTGCGAACCCGACGCAATCGTTTATGATCGCTTAAGAAGTCAAGACACCGAGACGGCTTCGCGCAGAATTTCGATACAAGCTGCAAGATCCGTGAAATTTGCCAAAATGTTTTGCGAGACACTTATTTTTGGAGACACGGCCTTTCAACGCACCTGATACCTGAATGTTGCTAAGGCTAAATATTAAGCCTTGTTTATTTAGGTTTGTGTCCAGTCACGGTCAGTGAGTGAAGCCAGTTCAGGATGGGAAGGAAAGCTTTTCAGGGTTCTTGAAAGCGCCTTTAACCAACCTCGAGTCCACAAGCATGCATGAACGCAAGCAGAAACGAACGAAAGAACGATCGAATTGGAATAGCTCGAACTAAATAATCGCAACTTTAGGCGTAACTGATCCATCCATCCATCCGTTTTTAATATTGTATAAGTTAAAAATTGATTGTATTTTAGCTGTAAATAATGTACTTTACCTTTGCTTTCTTACCTAGATGGACGGCTCTTGTGAAGAACAAGAATTGTAAACTTTTGAACAAAACTCCCGTGATGAAATAAAGTTTTCCATCCATTTATACATCCATGCTTTGGTTTTGACATAGGAAAAGTATGACGGAATTGCCTTCTAAGTTAGCAGAAAAAACCGTGATCTTTCAAAGGCTTATAACTGTTCAGCTTGCGGAATCCCCTCTGAAGCTCTGATATCGGTAAACCAAGATTAAGCGGATAATAAATAATCCAGGAAAATTGTCTCGGGACTTTTTGCTAAATGCGCACACAGAATACACCTTTGTCTAAATATGGTCATATGCAATTACCCATAATAAGTATCTTCATATTAGTACCTCCTCCCACTGGAGAATGTTGATAGCGAATGAAACAATTGTACATCGTCAAATGCTTCAGTGGATCAACATTATATTTTTATTTTTAGGAGGGTTAGGGAAAAGTGGGGTTAGTGACCAGGCGCGTGTTTCTCAAAGCTCCCGAAAACGTTTCGGCCCCGAAGAACTATTTTACGTATATTCGATTCATTACCAGAAACTCGCTTTCTAATATTTTTAAAAATCTTTCACGAAAGCATGCAAGAAAACTGGGAAATTCATTGAGCTAGTTTGTTCAAAAAGCCAGTACCAAGCGATAAAAAACTGAGTGACTTGAAAAATACTTTTCGGGCCCTAAATGGTTTCCGGAGTTTTGAGAAACGCACGTCAGGGCCCGTATCTCGAAAGTTCTCGGGCCCGAAAAGCAATTTGTAAAACTGCAACTCCGTTTATCCTAAAAGCTGGTGATTTAGTATGTTTTCAAGGTGAGAAAGAGCAGCGTTATTGCAAGATTTGATGCCTAAAGAGGTCTTCGTTTTAAAGATACAGTGGGAATCATGGCGCCCGAAATAGGCCCGAAAAGTTTCGGGGCTTTCGAGAAACGCACGCCAGATCTATTCTGTAGCGTGATTGTTTTGCGCAAGTGTCCCAAACAGTCTGGCTCATGATGATTGACCGAATTCGGTGTTATAACATATATTTAAAATTTGATCATTTCTGGGCACTTTACTGGGTTGCACTGATCTATCTTGATCCTGAAGATGGCTTAGTACGGAAAATGTTCGTTTTTTTTTTTGTTTTTGTTTTTTTACTTTTTAAGATCTTTTCCGGCGCATTTTTGTAGAACAACTGAGAGGCGTGAAATGGTTTGAGACTATTTTAGGGCCTGAACAAATTACTTTGTCGGTGCGTTTCCAGTCTTAAGTTTCGCTTTGGAGTACAAATCTGTGTCAATTTAAGAAGTGGCTTTTTTCCTTACTGTTTATTCTAGGATTTAGAACCAAATAAAGGCCCCCTATTTAAGCGGTGGGATATTAGAGACAAAATACCAGTTTTCCGTATAAACTTTCGTTTCGTTTTCGTTCTCTCGCTTTGGTCACCAGAGAGGCTTTAAGAAAATGATTTGAGGCATCGTCACCGATTGTGTTATTACTTAAAATACTGCAGACAACAACCATTGTTTACTTGACCACGTTTCTCGCCAACATTTCCCACTACCGGTATTGCGAGGTCACGCGTTCATTTTCTATTGTATAAGACCACCTTAAATTGCGATTATTTGTTGTGTTGACTTGTCGATTAGGTGTAAAATTTTCTTTTACTAACCTCAGGGTGACAAAAAGCAGGTAATCATGAGATACAAAGTTCGGTCTGTCAAGAAAAGCAGAACTAGGTTACATTTCCTGTCAATTTCAACCTAAATGCTGTTCATTTGTTAGCCGTTGCCTTGTTAGTGTACATCATGAAGCAATAGCTATCTTTGGTGATACTATATTTCAGGTCGCGTAGAATTAAATAAAACGGCAATAGCAATACACATAAAAGCAACAATCCTACGAGATTCAGAGTTATCATCCTGTGCCAACTAAGATGGATATAGCACGTACCGTATACTATATGCCTTGTTTAGTCAACTCAGCAACGGGAACTAGAAGTACAATTAATAACAATTGTCTGGCTAACACACAGGCAGTCACTTAAAAAAAGAGTGTGAAGTTGCTAATGATTTACAAAGCCAATAATTTATGACCGTGCCATCAGAGAAAGAAAGTTAAAGCTGATTTATTATTTTTTCGTTTGCAGGAACTTGACTGCCAACCAGCTGAGGGAACTGCCTAAAGGTGTTTTTGATAACAATACAGAGCTGGAGCGGCTGTAAGTCCATCTCCTGTTTACGCCTCCAAAGCGATAAGGACTGTATGAGACTGAAACTCGAGGAAATGCATGAAGGCGGCATTGGATATTTCGGGACATTTGATAAATTTGTTTAGCAACAAGTATTTAGCCGTCTCTCACGAAAATTTCCAGTTGGTTATTTACTGATTTCGAGTTTCACGATTTATAAAGTCACTTATTGAATGTTATGAGTTGTCATACCATGAATTTTAGATGCTAGACATGAGGACTTATTGGTAATGAATTATACCAATATTTTGACGAGGCATTAGGTTTTGTTCATAATCTTCAAATACCTTATTTCCTTGAGTATGGGCGAGCTCACGCTCTAATAAGCACCCTCCCCCGAATTTGTTTAACTTGGAAAATGCTGGGGAACTGTTCAGGGACTGTATTACTACGAACGGGGTTAAAATAAGGAAAGAGAAAGAAAACTACCGTCATGCGTTCACGTTCAAGAGAAAACATAAACTTTGGTCATTTCACGTTGTTGTTTTGCCGAGGACAGCAAAGAAATGTACCAAAATGTAAAACGCACGTGCACAGTGATTGTTTTTGCTAATTAAACCCATTGTTTTGTGACGTTCTCGTTGCCGTTGCCGTCCTCGTTGCTAAAGCTCCCTAATAAGTAAGCGCTTCTCTCGAATAAGCGCTTCCTCCCCTCCCTGTTCCTTTCTTGGATGGTAGGGATATACAAGGAAAACCTGTTCCTATTTTCACTGTATTTATAATCTTTTAAGCTTCAACTACACCGGCATCAGTACATGTGGAAGAACAGTTTTCCGTTAAGTCGCTTCCAGTTATTTCCACATCAATGTGCTTTTAGAATTCCCCCTCCTGTTTAGCCGAAATTTTAAATAACTGTCCGTGCGCTTATTCGAGGAAATGCGGTAAATTAGCAGCTGCAGCCGATGTCTCCGCACATACACTGATCTAGGACCCTTTTCCTATACGGTATAATTACGTTATCGCTTTTTGGTATTTTCTACTTCTCTCCGTATTCGTGAAGAGCAAGTTAGGTTTGGGTCAAGAGATATGTCTTGTTTTCCTTCGTTGTTAAGTTTGCCGATATTGTTCATATAGATTCGTCACATATCGGGAAATAACAAAAACAAGCAAACAAACAAACAAAAATGTGGCATGAAATCTTGGTTCAAGTTGTGTCAGGTCACTCTTCTTTCCATTTCTCTGTTGTGCTAAGGAATCGTTCTAGTAATAATTTGTAATCCCATTCGAGAAAACACATCAGTATTCGGTGAATATTTACCGAGTTTACCTTCACGAGCCAAAACTTTATGTCTGCATTTCAGTGAGCCAAAGGACAGCCTGTAATAAAATTACTTTCAAAACATATGTTGAACTGTAATAAATCCTTTGAAAGGCTTTGCATGATTAGTCACTCTTGATAGAGAAAGTCAACATGATGGGAAATTGCTACCAACTAGCAATGGAAGTAGCACTGCGTATCAAAGCTCGGGCTCAGACCACAGGGCATTTAAATCCAGAATCTCACCAAAATGTAGAAAAACGTTCGGCAAGCATTCAGTTTTGGAATAACCTCGGGCTAAGCCTAAAATGACACGTCTAAAAAAGCTGCTCCAACTTGTATGGACGGAGGCAGGGGTTGGGATTCCCACTGTCTGTCCTATGGCCTACATGAACAACAACTATTTAACAATTATCCTGCGGAATAGCGCGGAATATCGTCTGATACTTAGCCGACGAGGCGATAGGCCGAGTTGGTTAATTTCAGGCGATATTCCTCAAGATTGAGCAGGATAATTGTTTTATTATTTAACACATTAATGACAAAGCGAAATTAACAATTCTCTGCATGTTTATTACAAAAAAGCTGGAAAATGTCCCAGTTTTCTCCGCGACGCAGAAAATTACGTATATCGCAGGATATCAGTTGAGTGCGCGCTACGAATATTGAGCGCGCTATGACCATATTTGGACATTGTCATAATGTGTTGAATAATAATAAACAATTATTGGACGAGGTTGAGCAAAATATCGTGATCTGTCACAGACACTGGCAAATCACGATATTTTGCAAAAACCGAGTTCAATAACAGTTTTATCATTCGACCACAGAGCTTGTTTTTCATCATTATTTTCGGGGAGCGTGAAACGATTTTTCACTGAATTTGAAGAGCTTGGACGCGTGGACACAACTACGCATGAGCAGAATATTATTTGCAGCAAAATCACAGTGGGACGGTACTGCGCACGAGTAGTCCATTATTTGTAGACAGTCATTTGTAGGTCACGTGGTAGGCTCTGGGCCAATGAAAAGGAAGGGAGAAAAGTATTGAATGATAATTACCAATATTCATTAACTGAGCCTAAGAGAAGTAATTGTTTTAGTATAATTTTCAGAGATACCAAAGATCAATAAGAAAAAGTGAAAAACAACTCACACAGTTAAGGTAAAATAGATGATTAAATGATGCCAAAGTTCAAAGTTACCTCTACTCCAGAATAAAGTAAACAGAAAACTGATACAGAACCGACGCTGTGAGTTATGTACCTCGTTTTAGTTGCGTAATTCTTGCCTGCCGCAAAAATATTTGTAGCAATCGTGTGGATGATCCATTGGTTTTGGTCGAAGTGAAGCAGCGCCCGTTATTTCTAATAATTAGTGTTTTCTGAAACTTTTCTTGACAAGGTTTAGCTATTAGTGTCTCGCAAACTATTTGTGTCCACTATATATTTTCTTTCCAGACCTCTCGAGAGTTGAGTATCATTTGACAGCAACAATATGGAGAGAAACTAAACATTGTAAACAGGGGTTTCAATAATAGCCGGGTAGCGGGTAGATCTACACACTTGTAATGAGCCCACTACCTGCCTGTAGCTGCACACAAGTAGCAAGTAAGACAAGACAATTCCATTTCAGCTACGAATTCTTGCCAAGAAATTTGGCATAAAATAATGCCTCTGTTATAGTTAAACAAGAGGCAAGGGAAAATAAAAGACATTCTGGTGTGTACCCTGCCTTTTGGACCATGAAAGGTGAAGCAAAGCCCAAACTAACGGGTAATAAACAACAAAGCAAAGTAAAAATGGTCCTCAAAATGCAGGAAAATGTGTTTGCGAGAATCTAAAATTTCAAAATTTCCCGGGGAGCATACCTAGGAGGAGAATGCCCTCTGGGCTTTCCAGAATAATACCCACCCAATGTGCTTAAGTACCCACTGGTGCCAAAATTTATTGAAACCCCTGTGTAAACGTGCAATGGAATCCTCAATTCACCACTGGCCGCGGTAAACATAAAGATAACGTTAATCGTTAATGCTCCCAACCCATGACATCGAACAAAACAAGATATGTGCGAGTAAAGGGGTAGGGGATGAAGCAGTCGAGTTGCCAAATCTGTGCCCCAAAAAAATTCGAGATAAATTTGGCCCAGCCTAGAGGCTGTAATTAAGGGAAGGTTAATGCACAACAATAAACATCTGTAAGGGCGATCTTCAATTATCAAACGAATTATAGTTTTCTTTGCTCGCTTAAGTACATGATAGAAGTCAAAGATCACTGCTTAACGGCAAGACGTCCGTACTGAGCATGTTTGCAAAGGCTCATATGCAACTGAGGTTGTTTGTTCTCTTTTCCCTTGAGTTTTGATGGAACATTATGCAGGGGAACTTGAGTATTTCTGCGGTCTCATTTGCATACTATTGTGTTCGGACTTTCCCAATGTTTTCGAAATTAGCGATAGTGTTGCGGGTAAACGTGCATTTTATGTAAACCCATTTGTTACTGCTGCATTTAAAAGGCTTTCTGAAAGTCATCGTCGCAAAATTTACTCCGCAGTACCTGCTGAGAACAAACAAAGCTACGAGATAAACCTGTCACAAAACACGCTCAAATTACTATCGTATTATAATCTTTTTAAGCCGTAAAGGAAATTAAAATGATGGCGGTCGAATAATCGCCTTCTCTTCCCCAGGAATCAAACGAGCATATGACTAAGGGCCCGTTTATATGGTCTCGAGTACCCGAGACAACCCTCCTCCCCGAGACAACTTTACCGAGCGTTTATATGAGAATTGCGTGACCGAGACAAAGTTGACCCTACTTTAGTTATTCATAGCACGTCTCAAATTTACAAATCCTCATTTGCCCTTCTTTCTTTGTATTTGGTCGCTCTTTGATTGAATATCGTCAATATTGATTGAAAATTTCCTTCCCAGGTTCATTTTTGTTTCGATACTTCTTTTTATAAAAGGACCAGTAACCCATCAGCCCTGAATTCGAAGTTTATAACGTGTCACATAACTTAGCTTCGTACTTAGCTCCGAATCAGTTTCTTTCCCGCTCTATCTGATCACTGTGGGTAAAGCTGGCTTTTACAATGTAATTCCTTGAAATAAACTTGCGTTTTTTAACTGAAAAATTGGACCGAAATAACTTTTTATCGCATACGCGCATATTTAATTTTCGGCTGTCTCGTCCCGGGTAGGCGAGACAAAGTGTTTACATGAGAAAAAGTTGTCCCGCTTGCCAGGGTTACCCTACCTGCCGAGGCGAGACAACTCGCTCACCCGAGTTGTCTCGCCTATCTCATGTAAGCGGTTGTTAGAACTTTTCAAAGAAATAAGTGGAAAAAGAGCTCGCCCAGGGTAACTCGGGGGGAGGGTTGTCTCGGGTACCCGAGACCATGAAAGCAGGCCGTAAGGGTGTTTTCCTTTCGGCGAATCCAAAAATGGATTTTTGATCCGAGATTCACCAGATTTCGTGACCGAATGGAACGCAAAATCCTAAAAAGGATTTGCAACTATGGCAACCTCGCATTTTCATACTTTTCTGAATATTTGAATAAACGACTGTACACAATCTTTTCTAAGAACTTCGCGAAAATTGGTAGGACTGAGACAGGTCTGTAATTAGAAAGTAAACTTTTGTCACCAAACATGAACGCAGGAACCAGCAGGAACAACACGAGCTAATTTCGTTTGTGATGAATCAGTAATTAAACTACGCAGGCAGGTAATACTATGGCTTTTTTGATAGGATACACGTCTTAACGCTCTTATTTGCACATTTAAGAAATATTTGACGCTGCAGAAATGAAAACAAGAGGCTACAATTAGCCTAAACTCGGGCTTGCAAAAAACAGTAATGTATCCTAAGGGAAGTCTGTCTTTCTTACATCGGACGCATTGTGTTTAGCTTGTGTTGGAGTCTTTCTTTAGACCCCTATCAACATATATTCCTCTAAAATACAGCTCAACCATTGAGAACAATAATTATAACACTTGTAACAAATAGTTCTAAAAGAACAAGAAAACAAGAAACAGAAAAAATAAAGCCCGTGATATATACCACTAAAGATATAGAAACTGGGTCAGCAGCGTCACAGGCAGGAACAAAAATGACCTTTAGGCCACTGAGGTTTATCGTTATGCAAGCTGATAAAAATAGTGTATTGATTCCAAAAAAACTAAGCACACTTGTTATCGCTTCGATGGATAATTGTTTGAGAAAGGAAACGCTTATCGAACGATGTAGAATTTTTTCGCATAAACGTTAATGGAGTCTCGGTGAAATGTGAGTAGAAAATTAAATAGCAGAGTGAAACTGTTTACAAATACGTCAATCCAGGGTCATTTGAAACACAAGAAAGGAACGTTTCTGGACAGTTTCAAGTGACGCTAGTACATTTGTAAAAACTAATCGCTTATCATTCAAAAATTAAAGTCCAGAAATTGAGATATTGTGGGAAAATAGTAAATAAACTACCTGTCAAAGTCTCAGGAGTGTGTGATATCCCGTACTTGAGTTATTCAACAAAATGTACATCTCAATGGAGCGGATACGGGAACACGGCAGTCCATCTGGAGTTAAATTTTGGTCATGTTAAAAGCTTTCTTCTCGCTGTTGAACTTGCAAACATTCGTATAGACACTTCTCTTAACATATTAGTTGTTCAGACTTCAAAGACACAAGGTGAATCGACGTTTTCCGATACGTGACAACAGGCATCATTCTTGCTGTTGATATGAGATTTACACTTCCGAATCACTCGGCCGTGAAAGGTCAAACTCCCTTTGTCTGTAGTCTCTAATTTTTAACGCTCCCCTCGCGTCGCGTCTCCTCGAAACTTCGCGCGCGCACGTGTCTTTCGCCCGCCCCACAATCCATCGCCAAAATTAGAGACTACTCGCAGTCTACTGAAGCAGACACGAGGAAACACGGCAGTCCATCTGGAGTTAAGTTTACTCATGTTAAAAGCTTTCTTCTCGCCGTTGAACTTGCAAACATTCGCATAGACACTTCTCTTAAGATATTGTTTGTTCAGACTCCAAAAGACACAAGGTGAATCGACATTTTCCGATACGTGACAACAGGCATCACTCTGTTAAAAATAGTTAGCGCTTGCACAGAAACGCCGGAAGTGAGCTTTGTGGATGATACTCGACGACCAAAAAGAAGAACCGTCGGTAATTTTAGAATCGGGCGCCGCGCGAGACGAGGGCAGCCCGAGTAATAAACGGATACTTCCCTGGAACGCTGTTCCACATGGAAGACCTTAGATAACAATGACCAAGACCAGATTCAGTGATCAGCGGTTTCAGTGAAAACATGGGTTTGTGGGGGGTGCTCATTCTCGCCAGCTCATAAAATCTTGTCTCGGTCGTTGTTATCAAAGGATTTCCGTTCCACATCGCGAAGAAAAAGCAATGGCGGCGCTAAAGGTGACCGTCACAGAACGCACTCTCGACAAAAAACCGCTGGTCAATAAGATTAATTTCAAATCCAATGCCAAAGTAGCCTCCTTCGCAGACGTCTTTGGGCTCGTCACGCGTTCCTTGCCCACGAACGTCTGCTGAACTGAACTGCCACTTCCGTTCATCGGCGGTTAGCCTTTGTTTTGAGGAAACCAATAACGAGCTGCGTAAGAATGGAAATCGACACGCGATTCACGTGCATCGTCTTTGAAAGTAATCCCGGGGTCGAAGTCCTACTTTCCATAAATTGGAAAACGAACTGTAATTGGCTAACCGCCGCGAACGGAAGTGGTAGCTCAGTTCAGCAGACGTTCGTGGGCAAGGAACGCGTGACGAGCCTAAAGACGTCTGCGAAGGAGGCTAATGCCAAAGGAACGCAACAGATCACAAATCTGAAAATCTGGAAATTAGAATCGCGGATTTCAAATCCGGTGAATCTTTTCCCAGAAAGGATTCATTAGATTCAAAATCCAGATTTGGATTTGCCGAAAGGAACGCGAAATCCATTTTTAGATAAGAAATCTGGATTTGGATTTTCCGAAAGGAACACACCCTAAATAGATGGTTTCACGGTTATTGGCGCCATATTAACTGTGGGGCAAACGCGGCTAAAATTACAGTAAATGTATGGGATTTTGACCGACTTTGAACCGCTGTAACGCCACTAAAAAGAGGTGAATTTCCAAAATTTGCCACTACTTTTAACGGTTTTATTGATATCGTTCATTCATCAGAAAATAAGGCCATTAACAAAGGTACTACGTCCGTAAATTCGAATTATAAATCTTCTCAGTTGGCTTCTAAATTCGCGGTAATTCGCATAATTTTGATTAGAGAGGTTTGTTTGAAATCTTAAAAATTCGTTTACGGTCGTTGTAGCCTGAATCTATACTTTATGCTTCATGAAAATAATGTCAGTGCAAATGTCTTTTGAAAGAAATTTTCGCTGCGGAAATCCCCTTCTTTGTAGCGCTGTTACAGCGGTTCAAAGTCGGTCAAATTCCCATCATTTACTGTAATTTTCGTCGCGTTTGCCCCACAGTTAACATGGCGCCAATAACCGTGAAACCATCTATTAAATACAAATGGATGCCGTTATCCGTTTCGAACTTTTTCATCAAGCGTCGAATTATTCCTTTGGCCGCCCTTAACTGGTACAAATTGTTACTTTTGATGGCCTTTTCGGCCATTTTCTGCTTCCCATCCCCTTGTCGCTTGTCTCACAACACACCTAGAATCAAACGACTGATTCGGAATGAAGCGTGAACATAGATGCAGCTTAACGTGAGGTGGAATATTGTTAAAGAACGAGTTACTTACTCCTGTCATATCGCAGAGGTGGAATATTTAATCAACATTTGGTCATGGGAATACTTGAAGCAGCATTTTTCTTTCTCTGGTAGATTTCAGAAATTTCTAACTAAATTAAAAACGAGCGTCTTCTCAGTAGGTCGCTATCGCTACAATCCCGGTCATAATATACTTGTAACACTCGACAAAAGCGTCACACATTTCACGACCACACCTCGCCCGAACTACTCCCCTTTCTCTCAACATTGATAGGGAAGGAGGGAAGATAGACAGCTAGCGTTTCAAGAATTGTGTCCGAGACTGCAATCCCGGTCACAATATACTTGTAACACTCGACAAGAGCGGCAAATATTTCACGACCACATCTCACCGGACTTCCTCCCCTTCCTCTCAACATTGAAGAGGAAGGAGTGGAAATAGGGAGCTAGCGTTTCAATGATTGTGTCCGAGATTGTAGTCTTAGATGTTAGTAACTAACAAGAAAGCTATATTCTGGTCAGGGGGATTTAAGTCAATAGACATCCCGTATTACACGCGTTGAAAACTACGCCTGTGCTTAACGAACTGTAAACTCTTTTTGAAACGTTTCTTAGTCGGTCTTCCGACGTACCAGCTAACCAATACCTTTATCGTGAGATGAGGGGATGGCGCGGGAGGAGCGGTTACAACCTCTTTATTTCTTTGTTGTTATTTGTTATTCTTGTGAGAATTAGAAACAGCATTTACAAAGGAATTGATTTTTTTTATTGTCCGCTTAATATTGCCAAAGAGGTTGTCAAAGATGGCCATTTAAGACTGGTTTCTCAGCAGATGTCATTCATCGATGAAAAGTTACTGAGTGAAACATCTGACTGTGATGTGCGCAAGCCCTGACTCCGTTGACGGCAGCATTTTCCTCTTTACGACATTTTTAAATTCATGATCAGTAATAGCAATTAACAAGCAGTGTGTATTTTGTTGGCTAAGATCTCAAAATTTTCTTTTGCTCTGATGCCGAATTACACATAAAGCTAGTTATCGAAAAGATAGTGACAAATTTGGCCATGCAAAAACGTTTTCTTTTGTTCTTCTTTGGGGAATTGTGGAAGAGTTGGAAGAGGTGTATCACCATTTTTCTACATTTGAAAATTAATCAATAACAACAAAATAATAATGTACCTTGAAGACACGTGCAACCCTTTATTATAAATTCTTTACCCCCCCCCCCCCCCTTCCCACCAGCCACCTTCAATTTCTCACTTTTCGTCAACGTCAATTATCACCTTATCCGCATTTGACCGACTTACCTCCTTATGTTTTTCCCTGTGGCACATCAAACATCGAATGTGAACGAATAGGTGATTGGCTGTGATGTTAGATTTGTTTTCCGAATCGAATTTCTCAATTTTGCGCGGAATGGATGCTTCCGCCCGAGGAACAAGCAGCCGGAAGAACCATAATACCTCAATACTTATTGCGCGCAAATATCCTGAAATCAATGTAAAAGGAACTGTCACCCTCCAGTTCACTATGTATTTAACATAACTTTATACCGATAACGAGCACCTTGTGAACCGAATGGTTTTCCTTTTTTGGCGAGCATGCGTTTAATAACATTTTGAAGGTAAGAGCAAGAGTTGAAAAGTGCTAGAAACCGTTGGATGTGTTGTCCTGCATGGGGCCATTTTAAATCTTTTGACATCGGACCGAATACCAGAGACTATTCGTTTTCAAGTTTTTCCTCCGATATTTTGGAGTCTTGTGTTGTTCAAGGTTTGTTTTCAGGAGCTCAAAAACAGACCCCATGCAAGATTTATTGAGACCTGGCTTATGCAATTCTTCAGGGCTGATAATTCGTTTTTCGGGAATCACAAGTTTTGAGCTCGTTTGTGTTTTATTGTTGTATTGTTTTAACAATTCTTAGCCAATTCTCAGCTGACACGAGTTGTAAAAATATCCTTAAAACTTGAATGCTGACTGAACTTCAGCAGTATACATAATTACTCGGTTTAGGCTCATTTGAAAAGGCAGAGACATCGATAAATTACAGCTCGGTCAGTCAACAGAAAAAAAATCCCTGAGGAAAAAGGGTAAATGATAAATTCTGGAGCATTTCATGAGATTGGTAGCATTTACGGTTAACGACTGAATTTTACGATATAATCCAGTGTACGATGTTTCTTAAATTTAGTGCTGCCTCTCTTAGTCAATAAGTGCTATATTTTGCTCAGTAATTTGGCCAAGTTCGGATGTAAACACTGTGCAAATGTCTACTGAGTAGGTATTGTTTAGCAGGGTTTCTCTTCGATCTGCACTTTCGCTTCCTCCGCAAAACCTTATTTTAGTACCTTTAGAACCAACTGTGCCGTGTAAGCTTTAATTACTATGCGAAGAGGCATTTTCAACAAGTTTTCTTTTAATAATAGTGTCACTCTAGTATACTTGTGCAATTTAGTTTAATTCTCCTTGAGGTTTTCTCCCTTCTCATCTTCGAATTTGGGGGATCATTGTGGAATGAGGTTTCAGGATTTTGGAGCCACTTACACCAGTTCAATTTGTTTTCCTCGCATAGTTTTTTGGTTACCAAATACATAGGACACAATACCAATAAGTGAAGATCTCAGTTTTTAGGAATGGTCTTTCTTTTGGTTCAAACAGCTAAAGCATTTCTGAAAATAATCAATTGCAATAACGTTCTGTGACCAGACAGGTTCTACAGGGCAATTGCTTTTTTTGGACCTGTTCTTCTAAGGGTGACTCACAAGTGCGCATGCTCTTGTTGCATGCGTGCTGTCAGACCATTTTTGTGCACTGTATGCCACTTGTTCAAATAGAGTAATAGCAGTAATAATAATAATAATAATACATCTGTATAGCGCAGACCGTTATATGAATATATTCATTTGCGCTTCACAATATTGTTAAAGTAAAATTTTGTCAAAAGTAACTAAAAACATAAGAAACTATTAAAAACTACAAACGTATACACAATCAAAGGCAACAATTGCCTGGTCATTAAACTAGTTAAAAGATAAGACATGAATAAAAATCTATTTAAAAGATAAATTAAAAATTAAAAAAAGAAGAGTTTTAACAGCAGCGTTAATAGTGTCCAATGTCTTTACGTTGCGAATTGCTTAAGGTAATGCATTCCAAAGATAAGGTGCAGCTGACTGGAATGCACGATATCGCCAAGGGTTGGACGGGTCTTAGTTCTAGGTAACTCAAGTAATAAAGAGTCGTTTGACCTAAGGGAGTATCTGGATTGCTTTTTAATGCTAATTAAATCAGTCAGATAATTAGGAGCTAGACCATATAAACACTTAAATGTCAAAAGCAGAATCTTAAACTTTATACGGTAACTAATCGGGAGTCAATGAAAGTGAAAAAGCAACGGTGTGACATAACAGAATCTTGGTGTTCCTGTGACCAACCGAGCTGCGGCATTCTGTATCCGTTGGAGTTTCATGATATGTGAATTCGGGAGGCCATATAATAGGCTGTTACAATAATCTACGCTACTGGTTATAAAAGCTTGAACTAATGATTCGGTGGTTGGACGACTTAAATATTTCCTAATTCTACGTATGTTATAAAGTTAATAGAAAGCAGATGAGCAAGTTCTGTTAATATGACTTAGCATACTCATTTTCGAATCAAACCAGGTCCCTAAGTTTTGAACTTCACATGATAGAGCAATTTGGGAGTCGCCAACCGATAAGATACTGACGTTACTGACTTTCTGAAGTTGTTGTCGCGTTCCAATCAGAAGACATTCTGTCTTATCTGAATTCAGTTTTAACTTATCCGTATGCATCCACTGACTGATATCAGCAATACATGATTCCATGGCAGTTAAGGCAGCAGTTTCCTCCAAATCATTTCCTGGTCTAAACGCGATGTACACAGTACTTCACACCATGATTTGGAGAGTCATGAAAAAGTCTAACTCCTACTTCAGACGAACCTTTCTGATTTTGGCGGCAGTCATGATGAGCTGTTTCTTTACCTTTTGACTGAGAAGTTTCACAGATACGACACAATTTATTAGCACAAGAGTAGTCCTGGACTTTTTTTGGTTTTGGAGCCCTTGATTGCTCTATGTTTTGTTAGAGGATCGTTGGTCCTCCAACGTTTTAACCATTGCATATCATATAGAATAGCGAGATGTACTGCACAATCAGGATCAGGGGTCTTCCCATAAGAATTTCAATATAAATTTCATTTTCCATAGCCAGTAGCAACAGCAATTTCACTCTCGCGTCTATTGAACGGGCTCCGAATTAACATGGGACACTTAATGGGGTGGAAAAGCTGTTGACATGTGTATATCCTATACCGCTGTCAGCGACGATCAAGATGGACTTGCGCATTAATTTTATAGGCGCCAGGAACTCTTTTGCCATTGTGGAACTGTCTGGAAGAAAAAAAAATCATTTTTGCTGTCACATTTATGGCATGCGACAGAAATAAGCTTGCGCATCCCTCCTTTATTTCAGTGACTACATAAGTAATAGAAGGGGCCCTTGGAAAAATGGATAGGACCGAAAATTAAATTATTCACCTTTTCAAACCATTTTTGAAAAGTTTGCTTGAGGCAATTTAATACTATTGTATGAAGCATGTTGGCATATTTCAACAGATTTGCAGTGCTGAAGTGCTCACATGATTTTAAAGAGAAAGTTAAAAGAAACCCAGATCAGTAATTCTGTATCCAGACAGTTCTGTG
>JAEMWC010000724.1:130000-135000 GCA_016490735.1 Pachyseris speciosa
TTTTCGGTGAAAATATGCAAAAAGCCCTGTGCATTTTCAGTATTTCTAAAGTTATGGCCGTTTGTACCAACACATGTACGAGCAGTTGCGACTTTGACGCCTACAACAAAATCGACATATCCCGGGCAGATTTTATCATAAGAACAGCTTACCTGCTTCGCAAATCGGGTTTATTTCCACCTTCAGCCATTTCCCAAGATTTTCAACCACTGAATCGAACGGCAGTTGCAGTATTAAGGTGGCTCCCTAGAGTTTTTGGACCGAGCGCAAGCTGGGCACTAGTATGGCGCGAGATTTAAAATCCACGCGAGGTTCACGCAAAAAAATAAACAAACATGGCTTCCCTGTTTAGAAACATCGTCCGGATAAACTTCATAAAATTGTTGAAAGCTCGAAATGCAAGTTGTTTCGTTAGCATGGACCGCTGTTTTGGTAAACGAGAAAATGTAACTGAAGAGTTGCCAGTTTATATTCGACAGAAAGTATCGATTGTCGAAATCGTGAATCTTATCGTAAACATCACAGAAAGTTTCTGTACATGTACTCAGTGTTTGGATTAGTGAATTTGGCTGCGGCTAACTCGAATGATAAAGAAGGAGGAAATCCACCGTCTTCATCACTTGTCGGTCAGAGCCTTTCTCCTTCTCCTTCTCGCCACGTAAAGCGTAGCGCGAATGGGCGCTTCACGAAACTCGGGACGAAAGGAACTCCAATAAAACTGGACCACATGAGACGTGGATATCAAAACTATATCGCTAAAAGGAAACTGGAGTTTGAAAACTGTATTGACGAAAACGAACCACCCTCTAAACATGAAACAAGGAGTACTCAGGTATGGGAGCTTTAGAATTTTATCACTACACAGAGGTGCAATTATGGGAACCATCCATTTTTTGTGCTTGTATAACAGGCTGCCACCGAACGAGAAGAAGCTATTCCCCATGGAACTCGTTTCATTGACCTCGGTATATTTCGGGAAAGCCTCCAAAGCTGCACTCACTGCCAATCAGGTAAATGTAATCCACCATTTTTTTCCTGAACTATCAGGAATGGATTGAACTGGACTGGACTTTTCTATTTGCCCTACGGAATGTATACCTACTTTCTTGTATCTTGAATCGACACATTATAAACCCACAAGTTATTGTGGGTTTACAGTGTATATTGTAAGCCCACAACCTGTACATATATCATTCCTTAATCGTTTACAATCAAACTCTGCTCATTTTTGCTAGACTGCTTGCTTGTGAAAAAAAGTTGATGGTATAAAAGTACTGCATGCAAACAATTAAGACATGGGATTGTGCAAAAATTTGAAATTTTTTATTTATTTACATTTTTGATAAAAAAATTTTCAATACATGAGCAAATTACAAGGTCACTATGTCATTTTAAATATATACTTTTCCTGCCACAATACACCAAATATCCTAAATATGCTTTATTTACACAAAGATTTTTTCATTTCACTTGTATTATTCTAGGTCCACTTTTATTTTACAATGTGACTGATGAAGTACGACATGGGCTGGCCAGCACATTTGTGATAAAATGTCCATTCTGTGGTGAAAACAACCAAGTAAAAACTTCTGGACAACATTGAAGTGGACAACGTGGTCCATCTGCTTTTGACATAAACACACGTGTGGTACTTGGCTGTCTTCATGCTGGCATTGGCCAAACCCATATAAACAATGTGCTCTCCACTTTAAATGCCCCAACTTTAAATTCTGTCACTTTTAAACTGAGGGAAAGAGAGGTAGGGAAAGCTGTAGAGGGTACTGGAAAAAGTAGCTGTCAGAATTGTTTAACAATGGAGAAAAAGAAAGCCCTACAAAATGGAGTTAAGGTTGATGAAGGTAATCTTGTTCCAGTATCCTGTTCCTTTGACATGGGATGGCAGAGACGTGGAAAGGGACACAACTCACGCACTGGACAAGCAGCAGTTATGAGCTTGTCTTCTGGTAAAATATTGGACTATACAACATAGACAAAGACTTGTAGATTTTGTGATTGGGCAAAATCCACAGGAAAGCAACCTAAAGCCCATTGACTGCTGAAAGAATCATGAGGCCTCATCAAAAGTAATGGAACCTGCTGCAGCAGTTGAATTGTTTAACAGAGCTCCAACCCAAGGTGTAAAGTTTTCAATTTACACTGGTGACGATGAATCCACAACAGAAGCACACATTCGTCAAAAAGTTGCTTATGGGGTTGAAAAATTCAGCGACATTATACACATGAAAAGATCCCTTACTACACGTTTATACAACCTCAGTCAAAATGCCAAATTTAACAATTGTTCCCCCGTCTCAAAAAGTGATCAATCATTTAGTGAAGTGCTTTTCAAATGCTATTGCCCAAAATAAGGGTAATTCAAAAGGAATTCAGGTGGCACTTAAGTGCATCGTTCCGCATGCATTTGGAGACCACTCTAACTGTGCAACTAGTAGGTGTGGATTTAAAACTGACCCAGTATCCTACAGGTATAAAGACCTGCCCTATGGAAAAGACCTGCACGGGGAAAATTTACAGTCAGCTTTGAATAACATCTTCAAAGATTACTGCACTGATGCTGTAGCAGAGAAGCTTGCACCCATGACAAACTCCCAACGGAATGAGACTCTGAACAGTGTTATAGGATCCAAAAATAAGATTTTACGGTGGCAGCGATAGTAATGATTTCCGTGTAGCCTGTGGGGTTGCTCAGACAAATTTACGATACAGTTAGTGTTACATAAGCAGAACCCTTGAAGAACTCAACATAGAGCCTGACAACTTTTGCTCAAAATATGGGCAAAAATGATTAATCAAGTTATTACGGATAAAATCCGAAAATCCTCTTTGGCTTTTAAACGGGGAAGAGCTAATAGCCATAGGCAAAACTGTTCACAAACAGCACGAAAAGAGGCAAGAGAAGGGAAAACGTACGAAACAGGAATTGGATTGAACCTTGATCTAAACATCTCAACAGTCACTTCAAGTACACTGAAAGAAATCGAAAGCATCGTTCCTGAATATACTGCACGACTACTGGCAAAGCAATTCAAATATGAAGAAAACAAAGTTAACAACTTCCTAATTTTTGACACCGAAACAAATACTAGTGGAAAATCTGCTGAGCTCTGTCAACCCTCTCTTACTGATCAATCTGGCACGCATCAATTCTCAACTTATATCTTACCCATGCAAGACATCGATTTGTTCGCTTCTAAAATAAATAAACTTAAAATATTCAAAATAAATAGCGAACAAAGACTTTTCAAAGATAACAAGCAAGTTTCTACCGTACCCTTGAGGGAAGCGGTGTCGCACTTTTTATCCTTTATTTCACAGTCTGTGGACAAAGCCAAGTCCCAAACAAACAAAAACGTCGTAACGGTCCTCCTTGGTCACAACTCTTCAACCTTTGACACTCCTGTACTTTTAAGAAATTCTGGTACTGATTTCATTGAAGGATTGCAGAAGATGGACATTTGTTTTGCTGATTCTCTTACGTTGTTCAAAACACTGATCAGAAAAAAACTACCATGTTTGCAAAATTCCTATGGCACGTTTCCAAAAACCAACCCTCGCTGTAAAACTTCTTATTTGCCAAATCCTTCGAAGCGCATGATGCACTTGAAGATGGTCTTGCACTGAGAAAGATAATTTTTGAATCACGACTCGAACTTTCTTTGAAAACAATAATCGAGAACTCTGGTGTTGTAAGTACATCCCATGCTGCTGAGGACGTGAAGTATCTTGATCACCGCCATCTTTTGATCCAATCGTTTAAACACAATCTCCATCATCAACAATATCTAAAGAAAAACATGGTTGAAAAAATAGCCGGTAGTGGGCTGGCATTTGACGATCTGAAAATGGTGCACAGCAAGTAAGGGAAAGAAGGACTGATTGCGATCCTGTCCAAACCACCGACTTCATCTTCATCGGCATCGCCACGAGTAACGAACACGCCACGAATTTTGGCTACAATAGTTAAGTACTTCGAAGAAAAGATCCAGCACTAGGTAGGAAACTCAATCTTTCACTCTTCCCGTTTGATAACTGGCCAGATATTACGGAAATAGCTATAAAAACGCTTTTGATTCAACATGTACTTGAACTTACACGTGCTTTAAGCTGCTTGTACGCATGCGCACGCGAGGACTCGCGCGTAAAGCCTGAACCGCGCGTGTTTTTCTGATTTTTGTGACGTCAAGCGCGATGAAATCTTTGAAAATTAAATGCTAATTTTCTCGCGTTCCCTTCGGTAATTTTTTTTTAAATTGGCTCAGTTCTAACTACATGCAGTTCCTATCAAATACCCTGTTTTTGTTAAAATCTGTCAGAGCTAATCAAACATATTTCGAAAAATGACAAATTACAGAATATTGGCAAAACCGTCTGAACGACCTTGACTTTTTAACAATTCAAAATGTCAGATAATATCATTTCCATAATGTGGCAAAGAATAAAAACATTTCACCGAAGGAAAGTATAAATATTAAGGAATTTAGGCTGAAAATAGGAATATATCTTCCTGTCAATAGATTTGATGTTGCCATGGTAATATCATTAATACAAAATTGACACCCAAAAAATAAGCCTTATTATATCAGTACCCATACTGGTAAATCTCTACAGGGAAAACTTTAGGAGAAATTTGCTAGGTTTACTTTTGTAACTTGCGTTCTATAGGGACAGTATTCGTAAATACTCTAGGAAGCCACCTTAAAATAGGTGGTTAATGCTCTCGAAACGTGAGAATTAAATCGGGCTTTTATTGAGTTTTTGTCAGTGAACCTGAATCTCGATTCCACGGCCACATTTTGTGATAAATATTCCATCGAAACATCCTTTTAGAGCTGGGTTTCTTCGTGAATCAGTCAATGAACTATCCAAATCTCGTATTAAGGAGAAAATCGGGATTTGAAAGATATTTCGAAGAAACTGTCGGCACACTTTACATCGTTGGAACACAAAGGGTTTATCTAGAATCCGGAATCCGAATCCGG